>PVIH01005040.1:0-130094 GCA_004025045.1 Sigmodon hispidus
AATTTTTCTATTTTTTTTAAACTTTATTTATTTGCCTTGGTGTTTGCCTGGAACTGGAACTACAGACAGTTGTTAGCTGCCATGTGGGTGCTGGGAATCGAACCCGGGTCCTCTGGAAGAGCAGACGGTGCTCTTAACCGCTGAGCCATCTCTCCAGCCCCCTTTTTACTGTTTTTTTGATAAATACAAAATAAAGAAGGAAAAAAAAATCACGAGCTTTTCTTTTAGCTAGAGACTTGTGTTTTGGATCAGAATTGTGCTGATAGTCAATTGGGAAGAAACCAATGGACTGTCAGCCAAACCAAGGGAGGAGCATGCACTAGAGAATAACTCGCCAAAGACCACCTGAAAAGGCAGAAGGGTCCCATGCTGGTATCTGGACCTGATCTAGGTGACTCCTCTTGTGAGTTATCACTGGGGCTCTATGTTCAGGTACCCAAACTGTTTTGGTAAGCACATAGCTCTCACCCCAAGGCGAGTAAGAGGGTTTACTACTCTTGGGCCAAATATTAAATGATTCAGAAACACAAGTGTAGATAGCCCTGAAAGACATGTTTCACTGTGGAAATAATTACATGAGAGTTAGTTACAGAACAAGAAGATCATAAATCAAAGCACTAACCAAAATTATTGTTGGGGATCATAAGTGGGAAGGTTACAGCAAAGGAGGGGGGTTCTGCAACCCAGATGCAGTTTGCTGCAGTTCTAAGGTTTGGAGTTAGTGGAAGCCAATCTTAAAGGTCTTATCACAAAAACGTTAGGTCAGACATAAGAGGGGGCAATGACTGGCTTTTAACAGACATAAAATTAGCCCAGATAACTTGTCTCTGCTCTGCAACATTTTAATTCTCCATTTGGCTTCACAGTATCTAACACAGATACAGCTACTAGTTGGTGTATGCCTCTCTCTCTCTCTCTCTCTCTCTCTCTCTCTCTCTCTCTCTCTGTGTGTGTGTGTGTGTGTGTGTGTGTGTGTGTGTGTGCGTGTGTGTAAGTCACTTTACAAAATATAACCTCTGAAGATGTACCAAGGGCACATTATAGTCCGTGATATAGACAGTGTTCTGCTTTATGCATTCAATGTGAACACCCAAATTTTAAATCAATGTACTATATTAAGTTTGAGAGAAGCAAGACATAGAAAGAAGGTAACTGAGAAGAGACAGTTAAAAATTGGAAGGGGGAGGCAGGGCTGGAGATATGACTCAGTGGTTAAGAAGAGCACTTGTTCTTTCAGAGGACCTAAACTCAACTCCCAAGACCTACACGATGGCTCATAACCATCTGTAACTCCAGTTCCAGAGGGTCTGGCACTCTTTTCTGGATTCCATGGGAAACAGTCACACCAGTGGTATACATACATACATGCAGGCAAAATATTCTTACTCAAAAAACACACAGAAAGCAAAAATAAACATATCTTTAAACTTTTGTGAATTTTCTGAAAGTAGTGAGTCTTGTAAAGTTTCTTTCACTTTTTGGATTGTCCTTAAGCCCTAGTCACTGAAGATATTGTTCCTTCCCTCCACTGCTTGTTATGTGTTAGTCTTCCATTGGACACAGGGGTCCAGATTAGCTACTGTTTTCACTTCTGCTAAAAAAATACCTGACAGAAGCATCTTAAGGAAGGGTTTATATTGCACAATTGAAGGTTCAGTCTATTATGGTGGAGAAGCCACAGCAGCTGGTGGCAGTGCACCTGCAGGCAGGAAGCAGGAACAAAAATGCTGATGCTTAGCTGCTTTCTGTTATTCTGTCTGGGACTATAGCTCATAGGGTGATATGCCCATAGCCAGGACAGAGCTTCCTTTTCTGAAAATACCACTGCATATGCACCCAGAGCTGTGTTTCCACAGTGATTCTAACCCCCATCAAGTAGACAAGGTTAGTCATCACAGTGTCTCTGTTCACTCTTGATTTTTTTTTTTTTTTGAGACACAGAGTCTCGTTATATAGCCCAGGCTGGCCTCAGAGATCTGCTTGCCTCTGCCTCTCAGTGTTGGAATTAAAGGTATGTATAACTTCAACTGGCTTTGCTCTTTTTATCTCAGGTTGAGAGTGATACAAATAGTAGACTTAAAATGTGCCATGTATGAAAACTGATGTGTGCTTTCTAATGTAACCTGCTGCAATACAATCTTTACCCAAGTTAGTAATAATCCATCACCATCTTACATCTAAGTGAATTACTGGCTTTGTAATTTTTTGGGGGGTTGGGGGTAGTTTGTCATGTAGCATAGGTTGGCTTCCAATTTGCTTTCTAGCCTAGGATTACCTTAACCTCCAACTCTTAATCCTCCACCCTGTTGTACTGAGATTACAAATGTGTGTTCTCACACCTAGTTCTTTCATGCTTTGAAAAAATGCAGAATTAGAAATCTTCCTCTTGAGAATCCCAACATTATGCTACTTTCTTTTTCTAATAAAATCACTTCTTATTCAACAAATAGGTAACAGTTAGCTTTAATTTTAGTGTAAAACAATAATATACATTGTATAGCAATTAGTATAAAAACAGGTGGGGCACTTCAGCTTTAGGGGTGAAGAAGTGTAACTATGTAAAGATTTTCTCAAAATGATCTTTCTGAAAAAGTGAAATTTAAGCAAAGATCACAATGAAGGCTAATAAGAGCCAACGGGCAGGGCAACAGTGCAAAAGTCCTGAGGCAGAGACATACCTGATATACTGAAGTAGAGGGAACAATGATAAGGAAAATGGAACAGCAATTAAAAAAACCAAATCACCAGATGACAAGCTAAGGGCACTGCAGCAGATGGGACAGTTTACATACAGACAGGACCCACTGGTTTGTTAGGTTAGAAATGGCAGTTTCCTCTTTTTTTTTTTTTTTTTTTTTTGAGACAAGGTTTCACTATGAACTTCAGGTTGGTCTAAGAATGTGATTCTCCTGCCAGAGCCTAAATGCTGGGATTACAGCCTTTAAAGGGATCACTGACTACTGTGTGGAAAGAAGTAGATACTGTGGGCATTAGAAAGAAATAATTAGGACAGTCTCATAGTCCAGTGGTAAGGTGATGGAAATAAAATAAAAACCCTATGCTGAATGTATTTGGCTATTACCATTGGAAGAATGAAGGATGACTCCAAGGTTTTAGTCTTAACTAGAAGAATGGATTTACCATTCTATGGGAGATTGGGATTCTTTGTGTGAGAGAGGTTTGTTTTTGGATATGCTAACTTGTGCTATGATGCAGACTTCTGGGTAATGTTGCAGAGTAAGTCTGAGTCTAGTGTTTAAGGATTAGTGTGGGCTGTAGACTTAAATGTGAGTCATCTAGCTAGTTCCAAGTGGTATCATCTGGACTGTGAACAGAAAATTACTAGTAGTACAATTTGAATCCTGGGGCACTCCAGGTTCCAGGGGTAAGATAATGAGGAAGAATAAATAAAGTAAGGAACAGATGTTCACGAAGGAAGAGCGCGCACACACACACACAGAGAGAGAGAGAGAGAGAGAGAGAGAGAGAGAGAGAGAGAGAGAGAATGAATCTTAAAAGGCAGGAGTTCTGGGATGAAATCAGCTGTGTCAAATGATGCTAACAGTGAGATGAGGAAAAAAAACCAGGCATTTAAGGCAGGTGGTGGTGACAATGCCTTTAACGCCAGCATTTAAGAGGCAGAGGCAGGTGAATCTCTGTGAGCTAGAGGCCAGTCTGATCTGCAAAGTGAGTTACAGGAGAAGTGTTACAGAGGAACTGTATTGGAGGTGGAGGGGAGAGAATACTGACAATCTGGAGCAGAGTCCAGGGGTGAGGGTCTATGAGAGAAAATAGAGTGCAAATGTGAAAGAGTCCAATAAAGGAATTGAGATTTTTTTTTTTTTTAAAAAGCAAAAGTTAAATAAAATAGTCTTTAGAGCAGCAGTTTCTCAACCTGTCTTGACCCCTGTGGGGGTCAAATGACCCTTTCACAGGGGTGGCCTAAGATCATTGGAAAACATAGGTATTTACATTAGGATTCATAACAGTGGAAAAAATTAAGTTATGAAGTAGCAATGAAAGTAACCTTATAGATAGATGGGGTCACCATAACATGAAGAACCGTATTAAAGGGTCACAGCATTAGGAAGACTAAGAACCACTGCTTTAGAGGAAAATTCGAATCAATCCCTCACCCCTTCCACAGATGGTAGTTAGAATAATGCATTTAAAATTGATTTAAGTGATCCAACTGAGGGGGGGGGGTAAATCAATTATGTGTGACAAATTTGGTTTTTGCATAGGACAGTTTACAGTTACCAGAGTGCTGTGTTATATTCAGATATGGAAAAGCTGGTAGTTTAGGAGTAGGCAGGAACTGTTACTGATTATTTCTGTTATTAGGTAAGAAGCAAATAAATGATTTTGAAAAAGTGTTGGCACCTTTAGAAGGATGTTACACAGCTGTTTAAGGAGGCAGGATAAATGGATCAACAGCCCCAGGGATCTGCCCTTGTGCAGTCAGGAAAACAACTTCATCCTTAGCATGGCTGGCTGTTCTGTTGCAGGTATATATTGTAGTGAATGAGCTAGAATTGTATATAGGCAGCTAAAGAGGAAAGGACAGAGTATTTCAGGGTTTAAGGATTCATCTAAACTAGGCAACCAATTATTTGCTTACTTTTACAGGTGCAAGGAACAGAGCTCAGGCCCTCTAGAAGAACAGCTATTGCTCTTAACTACTGAGCCTTATTTATCTCTAGCTATAGGCGATAGAATTTATTAAAAAAAAGAGAGAGTATAATACTTGATTTGCTGCCTAGTAAACAATAGGACCTTTGTTATTTGTAGTAGTTCTTAATAAAATAATTGTGAACACTGACTGCCTCTAATAACAAGGTTATGTCTTGTAAGCTTCTGGTTCTGTTTTCATCAACTGGCCAACATATAAGATAATTTTATGTTTGAAGATACGTTCTTCAAAATAATTATAAACATTACAGGACACTGAGGCCAAAAGCACTAGTGGTAAGCCTGAATGAAACTAATCTAGCTCAGGTATTTTATTTCTCTAAGATTTACCAGATCCTTTTTGTCTTTAGGAATACCAGAAAGCCCCAGGGAACATTTAAATAACAAAATCACCAAGACAAAAGCAAAAGAATTGTGAAATTCATGGCATTAAATATATAGTGTGATAATACTCATATTGAGAAGCAGGGTAGCATTCTTAAATCCCAGCAGAGAACAGTTGTCAGGCACCTTAACATTCCCAGATTTAAGTTATGTTGGGTGGATATGGATGTGTGGGCAACAAATTAATTTTATTGTGTAATGAAATTTGCAAATGTGGAATGATGAGTATCAGTGGTACATCAGGAACATTTCCTCCATAGTTTGGTCCTGTGTTACTTTAAAGAGGAACAAGGAATAAGGACATTAGCCAGGTGGTGGTGGTGCAGGCCTTTAACCCAAGATGTAGGGAGCAGAGTTCGAGGCCAGCTTGTTCTACAGAGCAAATCCCAAGTCGGTCAAGGCTACACAGAGAAACCCTGTGTATTGATGCTAGTCTTTAAGATTTCTGTGCATGACGTTAATTCTTTTGTCTTCTTCCAACCTGGTGTCTGGGACTGGACTGAAAACCCCTTACACGAGGGAGGTATGACTATCCACACTCAGAGCATTTTGGTTGTTTGTGTTTAGTCTTTGTTCCAAAAATGTTAGAAATGATCTTTCTCTCTAGCCCTCCCCATTCCTTCTCCCTTGTCACTTTAGGCACGGACCACCTTTTTTTCTTAGTTACTGATAGCATCCGTTGGTTGGCATTGTGCAGGCTTAAGGGTTTTCATAATATTTGACAAGTGGATCTGACAAGCCCATAATATTACCTAAAATTTTTTTTTGTTATGATTTCAAGGTTTTTTCCCACGTAACGCTTATTAAGTCGACACTGTTGTAACTTGATGGACAGACACCAAGTAATCTTCTCGGTGTTTTTTTTTTTTTCCTTGAAGGGATGTTGTTTTGTTTATTTCCTGATGTGCATCTTGCTGTCTTCTGTTTACTGCGATTCTTTCTGTGAAATTCATGCTTAAGGCAATAACAATAAACCAGTCGACTATCACTAAGAAAACGTTGTCGCTGAAATTTTTCCTCCCCGTGCACCCCAAATCATTGACAGCAACCTCCGATAGCACACCGAACGTTTTCTCTACAAACACATTCTCCGAGGAATTTTCTCCGGGGGAGAGGAAGAACTAGGAGGGAAAGGTCAAGTCGCGGTGGGAAGGCTCCGTTCCGCCTCGCGGCCCAAGCACTTACGTCTCCAACGCCATTGCAGGCGCCCTAGCCGCCGCCGGGCCAGTGACTGCACCCGACCGCGGTTCCGGGTTCTAGCGGCCGGCTGACGGCGACTTCCGCCGCGACCCTCCGAGGCTCCGCGGCAACCGTCCGGGCCGCCCAATTAGGGGCTTTCCGACCCCCACGCCGAGCCCGAGGGGCGGGGGCCGCGGCCGACTCGCGGAGGGCACCCCGCCCCCGCCGCCGTTGCGCCTCTGGGCGCACGCGCAGCTGCCGCCGCTCCGCATTTAGTTCGCGATGGCGTCCCTCGCGCCCCACGGTTCTCCTCCCGAAGGCGGCTCCCACCCCGCGCAGCCCGGAGGTCCCGGGGCCCGCCTCTCGCAGGCCCTCGAGCACGACTACCCCTAAAGTGGAACGGGAGTGGCCAGATTCGAGAGTGAGGAAAGCAGCAACCGGAAAGGGCTTGACGGGTCGCGCGGCGACCAAGCCCAGGCCTCAGAGGAAGAGGAGGGCGGGAGCAAGCCGAGGTTTGCCGAAGGAGGCGTTCTCTAGCAGCGCGGGGTGGGTAGGAGGGGGGTGTGGCGGAAACTGCCGAGCTTTTCCGAAGGCGGCCGCGTCCGAGTTGCCCGGATGTAGTTGGTGGTGGTGGAGCGGCGGCGGCAGCGGCGGTGGTAGCAGCGGCAGGAGGCGGCGAGAAGGATCCGGTGGCGGCGGGGGGGAGGAGGGCAGGCGGCAGCGGAGCAGGAGGAAGGGAAGGTGCTGGAGGCGCTCGCTCTCCGCGGGGATTCGAACACAGCTTCTCGCCCCCTCCCCCCGGATCGCGCTGCTTGCTGCTGTGTAGTTGGCGCCGCTGCCCCGGGCGACCCTAAGCAGTGGTGTCGGAGGGAGATGGCCCGGGAGCGCCGGCGCCAGTAACGGGGAGGTGCCGCGAGCCGCCGAGGGCGCGCCGAGTCCTGGTGCCGGGGCTGCTCACTGCCCGTCCGCCGCCCGCGCTCGCGCCCGCCCGCCCGCCTCGCGGCCGCTCTCCCCCTCCCCGACACACACACACACAGCCGGGCATTGATGGTAATGTATGCGAGGAAACAGCAGAGACTCAGTGATGGGTAAATCGTCTTTTCGTTTCTGGCCGGGCCGTGGTGGAGGGTGGAGGGCGGGCGGGCGGGCGGGCGGGCGTCCTTATCGAGAGCTGGCCGCGCCGCCATTTTTGTTGTTAACCCCGATCGGGATCGGGCGGAGGAGGCAGCGGGCCGGGTAGGGTCGGGCGGACGGGCGGGCAGCCTCGGGGGGCTTTGGCGGGCCCGACGAGCGAGCTACAGCTGCAGGCCAAATACCAGCCTGGGCCTTTGAGGCCGGGGATTGTCCGCGGCTCAGATCGGCTCCAGTACGTTTGGTCGGCGGCCCGCGGGGAGGGGCAGCCGGGGTACTCGCTTTCTTCCTTTCCCGCGATGTTTCATGCCATGGTCCTTCTGTTTTTCAGCTGTCACGACCGGAGGGGGGACGCTCAGCCTTTCCAGGTACCAGCCGATCCCGGGGTAGAGGGAGAGGAAGGGGTCGGAGGGGGAAGGGAGGGACTGCTACTCGAGCGCAGGCTTCAGAAGTCTCTACAGGCCCTTCGGTGCAACAAATCCGAAAGTAACACAACTGGACCGCTTAAAATTTGGTATTGGGTTCCATTAGCACCCTCCGCATCTAGGAACTTCTTGAGAGGTGTCTAGAGGAAGTTCAGAGTTTTTCTTTTTTCTTTCTCTCTCTCTCTCTCTTTTTTTTTTTTTTTTTTTTTTTTTTTAAGAAAAATTATTTGCAACCAGGAAGACCTGGTTTGGTTTGAGTGAGAAGGAAACGTTGGTGTGTAGTGATAGGTGACTTCAGAGGCACATTTACTTACTTGTATTGGAAAGCTAAATGTGAAGATTTTAGAAGTAGGTGAAGAGAGAAGTATCTAAGTGAGTTACAGTTGTAAACTATACCCTTGCCGTTTTGTTTATCTTCTAGTTCAAATTATTCCCTTTAAAGGGAAAAGTTTTGTTTTTTCTTGAGTTAATTTCCATCTATCGTTACTGAGGTTTTTGCATGTAAAGTTTAAAGATTTGCTAGAGTGTCTTCAGGACAGTAACTGTCTGGTGACAACAGAAGTAAATACTCAGTGCCACTCATCTTTATAAAGATTAGGAACAGCTCTCTCAGGGTTCTGTGGGCCAGGCTAGCTTCCAGTTTACTCCTGTCTTAGGCTTCTGAGTGCTGAATTACACGTGGGAGCCACCAGCCTGGCAAGAGAGCAAGCAAGCTTCTAACTTGATACTTGTGTTGCTGTTTAGAAGCTTCCGGGATGTCAGGCTATTTGCATGTGTCAAAGATTATTGACACTCCCCGCCCCACCACTACTCTTCATGAAAAACTGATACTTTGTGTTCATAACTCTGCATGACACCTGCAGAGTTAGAGCCATTACTTTAAGGGGATTTGGTATTATGTCTTCCAAGAAGCATTACTTATGTATCAGGTTTGTTTTTTGCAAATATTCTTACAAGTTTACGAGTATTTTATTCCTGAAAGAGCTTGTAAGTTTGGGTTAGGGCTTTATTTGAATCAAAAAAAAAAGGAAAAACTTTTTTAACTATGGTCTTAAAAGCATGCTTATTTATAGATATGCATGGACACATTAGTTGTGGAGTGTAAATGGATTGGATTGAAGTTTAAGCTTTTATTTATTTATTTAAAGTTTATTTATTTATTTAATTATTTGCCTTGGTGTTTGCCTGGAACTGGAACTACAGACAGTTGTTAGCTGCCATGTGGGTGCCGGGAATTGAACCCGGGTCCTCTGGAAGAGCAGACGGTGCTCTTAACTGCTGAGCCATCTCTCCAGCCCCAAAGTTTAAGCTTTTAAAGAGTGATTTTTTTTAAAATTTCAAAGTGTGCCAAGATATGTTTCCTAAGTTTGCATAGTAGCCCCCCCTTTTGTGTTTTGTAGTTAGATTTGTTATCAAGAGTTTCACAGAAATTCTTGAGCATTTAGATTTTCTCTGAATAAGGGAAGTATTAAAAATGGAAATGAGTTTTGATCTAAGTGAAGCTAGCACATCAAAATTTGTAGTTTAAATAGGTAATTGAGTTGAAAGTTTCAACTTTTTCCTCTTTCTTTTGTGGGGGTGATGTTTTACAGGCACTTAAGTATTCGTCAAAGAGTCACCCCAGTAGTGGTGATCACAGACATGAAAAGATGCGAGACGCCGCAGATCCTTCACCACCAAATAAAATGTTGCGGAGATCTGATAGTCCTGAAAACAAATACAGTGACAGCACAGGTCACAATAAGGCCAAAAATGTGCATACTCAAAGAGTTAGAGAAAGAGAAGGTGGTAAGTAGCTCTCTGGCCCAAACTGTCACCCTGTGTACTTTGAGAGGCAAAGAAACCATGCATTTAGTGTGTCTAGCTTAAGGAAGCTAATATGTGCTGATGTTATCAAGTTAGGATCCTTTTAAAGTTCACCAGTCGCTGGGAAAATAGTGTTGGCATGAGCATAGACTAGTGTTTGATGATAAAAAGTACATTTACAAATAATCATCTTCTAAATGTTTACTAATGACACCAGAGTCCCTCAACCATTTCCCAAGGAAAGAAGTTTGAGTTCTTAAGGATTTTGGTTTAGTCTTGAAGTCACTGCTGCTTCAAATTATTTATGAAGGTATCCAAGTTTTTATTGTAGTTATGAATTATATACATTTAAAGAAGAGCTTTTATCAAGATAGCCACCACCATTAAAAAGGCTTTTTGTGATTCAGGAAATTAGTTTCTGTTGTAATCATTTAAAATTTTATATCCCATTCCCCTTCCCCCTTCCCCCCAGGTCCTGTTAATGTTTAATTGAACATCAACTTTAAAGATAGTACTTTTTAAAAAACTGTTATTTTGCCATTTGACATAGGGCCTCATGTATGAACTATTCAGCTGAAGCTGTTTAAGTTAGCCTTATTTGTTTTGTTTTACAGTGCTGATAACTTTCTTGCTCAAACTGTAGTGGGGACTGGGAATAAGTACATTTGCAGACTGACTTTGCTCACAGTTTATAAATGTAAACATTTGCTTCTAAAGTCTGCATTGTGGGATAAAATAATTTTACTGAGGTAACTGGGAGCTATATGTTTTTCTTTCACAATAAGACCTTATATTAATACCATTTAAGACAGTATTAATTGGAGCCTGGAGGAGGTCCACAGTAGAATATCATGGGCTTTTTATTTCTGTTTATAGTTAATTTTTAATTCCTTTAATTACTTTTAAAATACTTCAAATATTTTGCATCTTTTGTTTTACTCTTTTTTTGTTTGTTTGCTTTTTGCCTTTTTGGGTAGAATCACCTGCACTCACTGTGATCATGTACTGAGAAATACTGACCCCTACATAATTACTGGGTTAAAGAATTATTAATAATCAGAAGATGACTTTGAGATGGAGTAATTGGATGGAAGATAGTTGTGTGGAATATAGCTATAGCTTTTTGCTGCTTTTGCAGATAAACTGCATGTTCGTAAGAGTAGCAGGTTAGCAAGGTTAGAAAATCTTGGGTAGTAAAATAATGATTGTCAGTTTTATAGGTGAATTTTCTGTAGTATTTCAAGCATCCTAGGGTAATGCTATTGACCAATCACTCCTCAGTGTTTGTTTTACATGTTAACTATTGGAAGGCAAGGTTAATTGTTCTTCTAGTGTACTTTATTTTGAGCCATTTGGTAATTGCCACAAAAAGAAATAGTACTTGTTCTGATAGGTAGACTTTCAAGTTGTAACAACTGGACCAAAGTAGGTATCCATTCCAAAATCCAGTAAGAAATTAGTTTTACACACGGAAGAAAATGTTTATAAATGATTTCATCTATTTATATTGAGGCAGTAAGTTTCTTTAGAGTTGAAATAATCCTCACCAAATTTTGTTGCTTATTCATTCAACAAATGTTGGATATAGACATACATCCTGTGTCTTGTAGTCCTTAGAGTTTGAATTTTTGACTTGACACTTAGGCCTATAGTGGTGGTTTAGTTGATTGCCTTTTATGTATTCTTTTTTACATTCACCTTCATAAATGAGCTCATAAACACTTGTTGGCTTTTGTTTTCCTTTTTTATTTATATCCTTGTTGATTAGTTTGATTTGCAAGCATTCTGTTAGTCATTGCTAAATTATACCTCACTTTGTAATTCACTTTCATCACTTCTGTCTTCTTGAGCATAACAGATATTCCATAACTCCATTCTTTATTCTTTCTTATTTCTTTACACCAGGAAGAAAACATATCATAAAATACTCTTTTTTTTTTTTTTAAGAGTTTTGGTTCTTTGAGAAGGTCAAAGTATCTCACTGTAGAACTGACTGGGTTGGAACTCTAGATCAGGCTGGCCCAAATCCATAGAGAACCATCTACTTCTCATAAAATGAATCTTTATTCTTAAATTCAGAGTGTATCTTTGAAGTCCATTATGTATATGTAATGTATACTTTTTTGGGGGGAGATGGGGTCTTACTATGTGATTGCCTTACTGCCTCTGCAACCTGAGTTCTGGGATTAGGGGAGTGAACCACAGTTCTGGATCTGTTTTTAATTTCATTGTGTTAAAAAAACAACAACAACAAGAGAAAAGCAAGTGTTGAGGCTTCTTAGAGTATTAAATAATTTGAAGAAGAAATTTAATGGCTTAATGGTATAGATAATTTAGGGTGTGATGTCTGTGGAAATTCCATGAAACTGTTCACAGAATTTCACTCTTGGGATATCCTTTTCTATCCTCTATGAATTAGTGTGAGAAAGTATATTTGGAGGACTTGGTATATTTTTTTTTTTTTAAAGCGATGTTTAAATGTATTGGTTCCTGAATTTGTGGGAATTTAGTAAAATGACATATTTAGTTACTTAAAGTTGGAAATTGTTTTTAATAGAAAGGAAAACTATGTTTTGTAGAGTCAGTATTGCTTCTTAGAATTTGAAGTTTCAAGGTATATGTTTTTTAATCCCTTCAGTTTTAGAAATATTCTTGTAATATATTCACTGTGTATGTTGAGCATGTCTCATTAGAAAATCTGAAATTTTGTCAAAATGTTAAAAAGCCTTTATGGATGATATACGTTCAACTGGTAAAATCTAAAGAGATACCCCAAACCTCAAAAGGTTCAGAATATGTTTGTTTAACACGCTAACATCTTGTAGAATTACTACTAATTATTAGAAAGAATTTAAGCTTTCTATAATTTAATAATGTCTTTGTGTTTATAATAGTATTTAGTGTGGCATTGTGCTCATTTAGGTACATTTTAAACTGTTTTGAATTAACAGTAGAAACCACTGAGATACACTTGATCCTTATGTTTATACTGGAAAGTAGCACAAATAGTATCTTTATTTTCACTATTTTACAAAGAGGGAAATAAAATGGAAAACTAGTGATAGGTGAGTCAGGAAATTCTCTCTATACTGGTAAGTTCTAAACTCAGAAGTGAGATAAACTGAAAACTTACTTTAGTATTTAGCATGGGATTAATTATTTTAAAACTTGGCTTTGATCCTCTTAATACCTTCACTCAGCTAGCCTTAGTGGTTAGTTTTTACCTAATTTGTAATATCAAAGTTAGGACTGTGGACATTATAGTACAGTGCACATGTAGGCCAAGCTGTTGTATGCTAGTACTTTCTGTTGTAAAAGATGTTTCCTCTTTAAGTCATACCAAAAGTTTCTCTAGGAAGAAGCTATACTCTCCCACCTTATCTGTTTCTTTTTAACAAAGTGAATTTTAACTTTGGAAAAGAATTTACTGTCCTACTATTAGCATTGTAATAATTTAATTGACTAATGAGTAATTTTGGCTTAATGAAAACAAAGTTCTCTTTCTTTAAAAATCATATTTTATAATATAGGGCAAAATTACATTCATTAAATCTTCTTAGAGAAAAAAATAGGAAATAGTGTGTGATGAACAGAGTAGGGTTGTAGGTTAAGCAGACTAATCTTTGTTGTTTTGGTTTGTTTGTTGACACGGTTTCAGTGGTGTAGTTTTGCAGCAGTCTTGATCCTCCTGCCTCAGCATACTTGATGCTTTTTTTAAAAATTACATATACATACATATATATAAATATATGTATATGTGTGTGTGTGTATATATATATATGGGGCATATGTGGAGGTCAAAAGTTGTCTCTCTCCTATCATGTGATGTGTAGGGATCAAACAAGGCCGGACTGCTCAGCAAGCCTTTTCTTCAGCTCCTCCTAATGCTTTTATTATTTGATCTTTTTGAAACAGTGGCCCATACTGGCCTTGAATTCGTGATTTTCCTGCATACTCCTTTGAAGTACTGGAGCATATCAGCAACCTGAAATTTTAATGTTTCAGTGATTCAACTCTGGGTTTTTTCCCTTAATTTTAAAAAATACCGAGGATTCCCACATGGTCTAAGAATGTGTGCTTGTAAATTTTGATAATTTTAGTAATTTATTTATCTTAGAGTTTTCTGCATTTTTCTTACATTTCTAGTTTGCTTTTGAGAGAAATCACTATTGAGCTATTTTTTATATACTTTTTCACACTAATTCATAGAGGACAGAAAAGGATATCCCAAGAGTGAGCTATTTGCATTTCTGCTTTGTAATACATTTGGGTATTCCATTTTGACTGTTTAAGACAGTCTTAATCAACCTAATTTCTATTTAGCTGGATTTAAAAATGGATGTGGAATTTTAAAAAATGGTATAACATACCTAGGGCTCCTGCTCTATAAGTTATAGGAAAGTTACGATTGTTGAGTTGGCTGAAAACATAACTCTACTTATGTGTATGCAGTGTGGTTTTAGGGTAGCATATCAGTTGACTGAAATAGTGGAGATGACACCAAGCTGGTGCCTCTGATTGAAGTATGTGATTCTTAATTCTCAGTGGTGGCACAGGCTGGTATTCAGACTTACATGTGCATTGTCCTAAGGGCTTAGAGTCACAGAGTCAGTTCCTTTGCATTCTTACCTGGTCTCATAGCTGCTCTTTGAAATCAATTATGCTTTTTCTGATCTACTGATGAGATTGATCAAAACCTCCACTTCCCAATTGTTGAAAGTTGCAAGCTAAGTCTTTCCTTTTTAAAAAACTTTATTTCTTCTCTCAGATCTAAGTACTTAGACTAAGATAATTTTGTGCTCACTGCCACCTTCTATGACAAGAGTCCTCAAATGGTGTTTTTTCCATTATGTTTGCTGTATAGTTATTTCCCATACAAGAACTAGAGCGACCTAATAAAGATGTTGCACAGCTCATGCCACTCTGAGGTTTGTTTTTTAGTGACTTCAAATTCTAAGTCCTGTTCTTACTATCCTGAAGCGATTGTTTTGTTTGTTTTTTAAATGGAGTCTTATACTCTAGCCCAGGCCGACTTCTGATACATGGAAGTTTTTCTGCCAGTTTCTGAGTGCTGGGGTTATATGCCATTTACTCCTGAGTAGTTAAAAGTTTAGTATCAGATCTGAAGAGCTAGGTTTACTATGTCTAGATTTACAAAGGAAAGAGGTGGATAGTTGGGGAAAGGAGAGCTATATAACAGGCTGTAGAAACTGAGGGCATTTGTTCACATTCATTGTGTCATTTCCAAATTTGGGAGATGGTTGATAGAGGGACAGTGAGGAATAATGGTAACCAAATTTGGCTGCTTATCAGGGTTGCAAGAAGAGCTTAGCTTATTACAGCTTACTCTATAACACCTGAATTACTCTGAATCATAGCAGTTAGGAGATGGAGCCTAGAAAATGAGAATGTTAAATAAATAAAACTGGTTTAAATAGGTATTTGTAATCTACAACTCTCAAGAGTGTCCAGTTCTCAACTTGGCAGCATGTGGAATCTTCACATTAGAGTGATTATTTGTTAGAATGTGTATTCTGTATTTTTTAAAACTTAAGAACTTCCCTGTCACATTCCTGTACTAATAGACAGTATTATAATTATATCCTAAATATCCAACTTAATGTCCTGTGGCAAAGGCATTTAGCTAATATCTGGCACTAGAGAAGTTTCTGTGTTAGCAACTGCATAGACCACTGAAAATTTGGGTAATTGTAGCTATTGTTGCTGTAGATAAAATTATTTTAAGCGTTAAAATCTCCCAATTCATGAAGTTGACCTAAATGGTTCAGTAGTAAACTTGAATTCTTATTGAAAATCGATCACACAAGTCAGTATATTTACAGTAACCTCAGGTGCCAGCTATTATTTCATAAAATTTATTTACATATGTTTGTGATGCATTGAGATGGCTCATCAGATCAGAGCCCTTTGCTGTACAAGCCCAACAATGAGCTTGATTCTGGGGAATTCATGGCAGAGAACTGAGACTTGAAAGTTATCATTGACCATTATACTTAGGGTGTAACATGTACCTGGACTAACATATTTAACACACACCACACACACACACACCACACACACTTTGAGAAACAGTATTCAAAGGATATGTAAGTTGATAAATTAACATACACCTGAGTTTTTGTTTTTGTTTTTTTAATTTCTATGGTATAACATGTTCTGAAAACTTCTGACCTTTATTCTCAGGACTAGTCTATTCTGGAACAATAAAAGCAATATTTGTAAAGTATGATACTTGGATTATTTTTTGCCTACTAAGAGGAGAGTATAAAACATTTTGTATTTAGTAATTATGATTTATAAGAATAATTTTGAATATTAATACATAAAAGTGGCTGTTGGAGACACTTGAATTGCAAAGACCCTTGAGGATTGAATAATAAAGAACATTGATGAGACATTTTTTTGTTTGATTTTAGAGACTTTCTCTGTGTAGCCATGGCTGTTCTCAAAATTGCATTGAAGACCAAGCTGGCCTTGAACTTACAGACAGATCCAGGTTCTGCCTCCCAAGTGCTAGGAAGGCTTATACCACCATGCCTACCCATATTTAAGTTTTTTTGAGACAAAGTCTCAATATGTATCCCTGGCTGGCCTAGAACTTGCTTTTCTCTGATTACAGTATGCTGGGATTAAAGGTGTGTGCCACCACACCTGGTCTTTTTTAAATCACTAAATACCAATGTTGCTTGTGCTTTGAAAAAGTGAATAATGTATGTGGACTAAGAAATTTGGGCCAGGCTTACATTTTAGACCTGATTTTTAGTAGGCTAGGGGGTAGGGGAAGCTTGAATCCATATTCACCTGAGGGTGGTCTTGTCTTGATCCACTTAGCCTCACAGAAGCCACTTTCCTCCTTATTACTAAAACATGTAAAATCTAAAATGTTGCTCCTTTGTTTCTACTATGTAGATTTGAATTTAGAGTTCAGGAATTAGCTTGTTTTTCATTCAGACTTACGTGATTTGCTTTTTGGCCCTTATCCACATGAACTAGTACTAAATTGTCATTACTATTTAGTTTTCTCCTTATTAAGCTTTACTGGTTTTTGCAACTGAGATTTTTTTGCATATCATAGATTCTCCATTATTCTAATAATTTTTTTATTGGAATTGACACCCAGGCAGGACCTCATGCTAGGCAGTTCTACCCACTGAGCTGTTCCTTCCTTGGAAATATTTATTTGGTGTTTGAAAATAGTTTTTCTTTGGTATGATTTCAGTAAATAAACCAAGCTTTTTGCTTAATAAATCTTTTGTGTTTTTACTTGATCTATGGTTTTCCTCACGGTGTGTAATTACCCAGTTTGATTTCTGAGTTTTTAAGGCATATTTGGATATGTGTATTCTATTTTTAAGTAAAAACTGAAGCTTTTTTTGTGGATAGCATTAAACTGTATGTAAGGAAATGTTTTGCCATCAAGCCTAAAAAAAAGTTTTGGCTAAATTATATTCATCCTGTTTTTAAATTAATGAGTTGTTACTTTTTGAGTCAGTTTTGCTGGGTAGCTTTCCTGGAATTCATCTATGTAGTCCATACACATTTAGGATAATCGTGCTGCCTTTTAACAGCTGAGAGTACAGATGTATGCCCAGTAAAATGTCCTTTGTCTTCTAATTATTTTCTTCCCTAATATGTCTAATAAGTGTGTGTTGCAGCAAATGTGACATCTATCAAATGTAGTTAGTTCTTGCTTACAAGTAGTTAATCATTGGGATGACTGTTTCCTAATCTTCAGTTGAAAGTTTGGATTCTTGAGTTCAGATTACTTAAATGCAGGATACAGTTGTAGTTCTATGAAAGTCTCTAGATATTATGTGTGTTTATGTTAAGTGAAGCTATGGTTACTTTTCTACAACAGTAGCAATATGCCAGAAAGGTTTAGACAAATACAAATTAAGGAATAGAGTTTTCCTGAAGTCCCAGACTATGTTCTTTTAGGCCACGGAGAACAGGTTGAGCTCCTTGTAAGGACGCTCAGTGCCTCACTCTGTCACAGCACTAGACTTGTTTAGCCAGCTTGGCCTTTAGGATAGGATCAACTTGCTGTTTGCTGTGAATGTATCGAGCCTGGGTTAAAAAATGAGGTTGGCAAGAGATTGAGCATAACTAGAGTCCAAGAGTATCCTTAGCAGTTCTGGCAGGCCATGATATCACTCCCATTGCCTTTTCATTTTCCAAGCCTTCCTTCTCTTAGTCACTTTTCTCTTTATCTCTGATTCATCCAAATAAAACTGCCATCTACTACTCTAGCCTCACTTTTTTGTTGACTAGCGTCTCATTAGAAAGATAGTAGTCCCCCCTTTTTCTTTGCTTATATACTACTTATGTAACTGGTATTACAGAAAAAAAAGTCAGATTCTCTGCAACTGTATTTAAAGATGGTTGTACGCTGTTAATGTGGGTGCTGGAAAACAAGCCTAGAAAAGCCAGTACTCCTGTCAAGGCATTGCTCCAGACTATTAGCGTTTTGTCTTCATTGTAGAAAGCCTGTTTTGATCTTATCTCTATTTTACATTTTAGTTTTTTTGTTTGTTTAGTATTTTGAGACAGACAGGCTCTCAGGTACCTTTATGTATTATGTATGTATACTCTGTCAAGTATGAATTCTGTCCTACAGAGTAGGCCTTTAATTCATTCAGAAAGTAATTGGTTATTCCTGTAATACTTGGACCACTATTGCACTAGTGTGTAGTCAACTATACTAGTGGGCTTATTATTATGTCCAGTTAGTCATTATTGTAGCATACAGGGGACATGCTGGTTAAATAGGTATTGGCTTTTTTTTTTTTGCCTACAGCATTCAATGAAAGCTAGCAGTTAGCCATTAGGTATGAAAATTCAACATTGGTCCCAGTTTGGTTTCTCTGTGTCCTGTTACTCAAGTATGTAGTGTCTAAAGCAATAGGGAGGTTTTAGCAGTGATGTTTGGAGGGGAAAAGAAGTGTATTTTTTGTGGATCCCGATGACCAGCAACTCAAAAAAGGTAACCCATACCTGTAACTCACTGGCTTTTTATTTGATAGGCTGTGGTCCCCCTTGGGGGGAAGGCAGTGTCCCCAAGTGAGAGTTAACAACATGCAATGTCTGTCTTTCTGATTCTGGGTTACTTCTCAAAATAATCTCCAGTACCATCCATTTACGTGGGAATTTTATATTTTTTCTTTATTAAGAGAATATAATCTGTTGTATACATAACTAAGAACATGTTATGTATACATAAAATATGTTTACTTACATAAATATTTTAGGACACTTCTATAGTCTTTTCATAAGGTATTTTCAGCTATCTTTAGTGTCTTTCCCATTCCATACTGCTCTGTATAGTAATCTATGACATTTTCTTTCATTTTCCCCACCCCCATGATTTCTTACTACTTTCCTGCTTTCTGGCACTAAAATTGAAGCACCTAAGACTAAGCTAGCCCCTTGCATGTTAGCGAGAACATGCATTTTTTTGTCTTTCTCAGACTGGGTTACCTCCCTCAGAATGATAATTTTTATTACCATTCATTTGTTTGTAAATTTAATTTTTCTTTTCTAGGTGAGTAATATTCTATTGTGTATGTAAAGTTTTTATTGTTTATCAGTTGTAGGACTTCTAGGTTGTTCATGCTTATTGATTAGAACAGCAGTGAACACAAATTAGCAGTTAGAGTAGAATGTAGTTTTTTGGGAATATGCATAGGAGTGGTATAGCTGGATTATGTAGTGAATTGATCTTTAGCTTCTTTGTCAGATGTATAGCTAATAAAAGTTATTGGCCTCCTCCCATTTTGTAAGCTGCCTTTTCATTCAAATGATGGTATCCCTTGTTTATGGAAGAGTTTTAGTTTCATGGGGCTCAGTTTGTTGATGTTGGTTTTAACATCTGCACTACCAGTGTCCTGTTAAGAAAGTCCTCTCTTGTGATGATAAGTTGAAGCATATTCTACTTTATTTTTTATGAGATTTAAGCTATCAGGACTAAATGTCATACATTTTAGTAACCCTGCATCTTTGATGTATTAGATATTTTAGCTCTTCATTCAGTATCATTCCTCTTGGAGTCAATAGAAGAAGACAAGGAAGCATGTCTTACTGACTGATGTGTCTTCAGTCCCCTTGATAGGTATTTGTATTGGTGATTGTGGCTATAGGTGGGTCATGAAACCATAAGGGAGAGAGGGGAAATAGGTCTCCAAAATGAGATTAGAAGTCCCGTAAATAATGCCTGTGAAATGAAAACAGAAGTCCATTGATTTTGGAAAGAGAGGGAATGTGGGAGGATCTTCAAAAACAAGTTGTATTTTAAAATACAAAAAGAAACCTAATAACGTGGTATGCTAATTTTAAAAAAATACTTAACATCAGAAAGAGTAGTTTTTGACCCTCATAAATTCTTGGTATTAAATACTAAGTTTTGTTTCTGGTAGGTTTAATTTTAAAGTGAAAATCTCAGCTGGTGGTATGTTTCAGAGAGTGAAGGCACTTGGCACTGCGCTTGATGACCTGAGTTCAGTCTCTAGGTTTTTTTTGTTTGTTTGTTTTTATTTTTTGTGAAAGCAGGTATCTGACTTACAAATCATCTTCAAATAAGTAATTGTAATTTTAAAAAAATTATAAAGGGGTATTAGACAATTGCTATTTTGAGGATTTTATACATGAGAATGCTGAACTGCATTGTTTCTATGGCTACCACTTCCAGCTCCTTAAATCTTTATATATTTTTTAGATTTCTATTTTATTTTATATATATGAGTGTTTTGCCTGCATGTATTTCTACCACATGCATGCCACATTGCTGCTGGTAATCGAATGCATATCCTCTATAAGAACAGCAAGTAGGGGGCTGGAGAGATGGCTCAGCGGTTAAGAGCACCGTCTGCTCTTCCAGAGGACCCGGGTTCAATTCCCAGCACCCACATGGCAGCTAACAACTGTCTGTAGTTTCAGTTCCAGGCAAATAAATAAATAAATAAAGTTTAAAAAAAAAAAAGATTTCTTTTAAAAAAAAAGAACAGCAAGTGGTTTTAATCTCTGAACCATCTCTTTAGCCACAATCTTTATAAGTTTATTAAAATTTAGGAAAATTATTTGAGGATTTTACACATCAGTACATTGGATTTGTATATTTCTGTGTCATTCCAATCTTTCTGTATTTCCCAATTACCCCTTCTAGTATTCGTGATTTATTCTGTTTTTTTGCTTTATATATGCAAACACACACCCTTTGCCCTACTGAGCCCAGTTGTATTGCCCTTATTTGTATGTGTTCAGGGCTGATCACTTGGGATTGAGATCAGTGTCCTCCCTGAAAAGATAGATTGGCCTATCCTAGCCTTATCGGCCTTTGGCTACTTGCACCTTTCTGTCTGGATTGTTCAATCTTAAAAGTGTCATCTAAGATTGATGAAAAGTTGTGTTAGCTTTCTAGGTTTAATAGAATGCAAATGTGGTGTGAATATTAAAGCCTAAGTTTCATTATTGACTTTTAGAAATGAAATTTTCAAATACCTAGAATTAGCATAATTTGTAAGCCTCTGTAACTTGAGTAAGAGTATTGAGATTTAATAAATCTTACTTTCTTCCCCTATATTTGCCTAGCGGGCTCAAACTGCCTTTACAGCTGAGATTATCCTTTAATCCATGGGCCATTCATTTGCCTCTCCTTCTCAGTTCATGGATTACAGCCACACACCACATCTAGTTTAAAAGATCTTGACTTTTGATATCTTTATCTTTCTTTGTCCGTAGTGTCCACCAAGTCTTCCTGACCTGTTTTAGGCAGCTTATAGTCACCTTTTTATGTTGGACAATATTTCTTGAGTGGAATTGGTTAGTTGATATACTCTTCTCCCTCCCTCACAGGTTGGCTGGTCCCAGTCACTTTCTATGAAAAGTACAGTACCTTCCTGTTGGCCTTGAAGTAAAAGCACAAACATTTCATGGTGTAACTAGTTACAGCCTTTTTAACTTTCTTAGCTTGAGTTCTTTGTTCTTGGTAGATGCCCTGTTTTTGGTGTATTAGATGTTATTATCTCTTCTGGCTCCTTTTATGTATTTGAACTTCTTAGGCTGTTAAATTGCAAGCTACTTCCTCTAACTAGCTACACCCAGCCTAGGAATTCAGCATGTCCATTGTAGCATATATCTTGTCTTTGGTACATATATTATAGTGTCTAAATTTGCCTACTTGTTTTCTTGTCTCATGCTAATTGTTAAATGATGGAAGGAATCTTCTATGTGCATACCTGTAATACTAACTTATATGCTCTTTTGCATCTTCATTCAATTCTTTAGTCACATGTGGATAGCAGATTGTTACCCTGTGTAAAAATGCTCTTGGTTGTCTCTATGGCTACCCTCAAGACTTAGCTTATTTAGTCCTTCCCTATTACTTTTGTCTCTAGAGTTCTGCACTTTCAGTTTTAGCCACACTGTGCTTGTAATCTTTTGAATGTATAAGTCAGATTTCTACCTTACAGTTTGTTTTTCTTAAAGAATAAAGAATATTTCATATATATATCCTGTCATTTCAGACTTTGGAAAATGGTGAATAATTTTAGAGAGTGGTAACAATTTATTGAAATGTAGTAATCAGAAGGGTTACAGTGACTTATATGTTAACTAAGTTTTGTATTCATGACAGGAACAGAATGGTCAAATGCTTACTTTCCCTGGAATCTTTCTCTGCAAGGCGCATAAATATATTCCTTCCTTCTTCAGAGGACTTAACAGCATAGACAGCCAGCAGTTTTAAGTCTTGTCAGTTTTTCAGTGCTCACTCAGTTTCACAGAGGCAGCCCTGTATTTTCATTTTTTGGCATGGCCAGTAACATTGTACTATTGTTTTTTCAAAATTTGGTTTATGATTTCTTGAGGTATATAGGAATGCTACTAGTTGACCAAGTATTTTCAAACTCTTACAAGTAATATTTCAGCAAACATGAAATAAGGTGTACATAATCTGACTTGGTTTTCTTTGGTTGTTTGTGCATTTGTAAGTGGACATTCACATGTTGTAGATATTCAGAACCTTCTGGGTATTTGGTTTAAAAATATTTCATTCTTTCAGGGGTCTTTTTTTTTTCATTCTTTTAGGATTTTTTTTTTTTAAATCTGTGTGTGTGTGTGTGTGTGTGTGTGTGTGTGTGTGTGAGAGAGAGAGAGAGAGAGAGAGAGAGAGAGAGAGAGAGAGAATATTTCATACATGAGTACTGTTCTTTTCCACACTTCTCTCCCTTTCCAACACTTCCCATATTCCTGACTCCCTCTCAAATTCATGACCTCTTTGTTGTTACATATATACAGACATACACACACACTCTTTCCACTTAGTATTGTTTGTATGTAATGTGTTTAGGGCTGTTCATTTAGGATTGGATAGCCTATCTAACCTATCAGAGGGCTCCCTGGAGAAGACTGACTCTCAACAGCCATTAATTGCTTGCAGCTCTTCAAATAGAAGTGAGTACTTGTGAGATTTCTCCCTTCCCTATAGGCTTGTTATCTGGTGGTGTGCAGGTCTTGATTAGGTGTCTGTGTTGAGGTTTCATGAGTGCAGCTTCTCTGTCAAGCCTAGAAGACATGTTGTAGTGGTGCCCTGGAACTCTGGCTATTAAAGTCTTTTCTGCTACCTTCCTTGCAATATTCTATGAGTCTTAGGTCCTACCATGTAGAGTCTTTGTTGTTAGATGTGTTACATACATATGTTGAGGAACCTCAGCCAATTCCCTGCATTTTGACCAGATTTTGACTCTCTAATGGTCTCCATCTGTTGCAAAAAGAAGCAGCTTATTTGATAAGTGATGAGATCTACACTTATCTGTCAGCAAGCAGGTAAATATTTAGAGTGTAGGTAGAGATTATACTGACTTAGTAAAGTGGTACTGTGCTGAGATTTCTTTATCTGTAAACCCACCACAGGGGAGTGGCCTGGATTTATATTTCCAGGCATAACCCCTTTTCTATTCACAAAGCTTTAAATTCAGTTAGCCAGCTAGCTGTTGGTTACCCCAAGATACACTTGCTACTATTTCATCTTGGGGATAGCTTGCCTCTCTGGCCATTGTGGTTTCCAGGCATCCCAACTGGTAGGGCTATTATTTACTTTTCTTCCTGGGCAGCTTGGATAGCACCTTTGGTACTTTGAGAGCTAGTCCTCACACAGGAGGCTTCCAGATCAGTCCAGTCCCAGCTTGATTATTGTAAGTGTGTTTCCCAAGTAAGTAGTGTCTTTAGCAAAAGGGGTCTTACCTCCAGGTTCTGAGAGGGCAACCAAGAACAAGGGCTTTTCTAGTCTCCTCAAACTTCCTGACCAACAACTTGAAAGGAGGTTTTCTGTGTCTTGCACTTTGTGCTGTTATGATTTGTTGAGCATATCAGTTACCACTGCAAAGTATGTATACACTTAGCATACATGTTTTTAAGTGAGCTATTTCCTTATTTTTTTATAAATTTACATATTTATGAAATTTTTTTATAAAATATATATAAATTATATATTTTTATACTTTCTTAGTGTTATTTATCCCACCCTCATCCCTTTCCCTTTGAATTTTCCTGCTTTCCATTTGTGCAAGTAAAGTTGTGTCACACACAGTTTTCCTATTTTTGTCTTCATAGAACCCATGTGCTACCATTTACTTCTTTAAAATTCCTTCTACCCCACCCTCACCTCCAGTGTCTTCTCACTTTTCTTGTTTCTGCAGTTAGTACTTTCCGGGTTATGTACTCACATAAAAAAAATGCAGGCTGGGACCCTCAAATAAGAGAACATTCAGTGTTTATTCTCCTATGGATTACTTGATTCCAAATATAATGCATTCTTTATGTACTTTAGATATTTGGATCTTTCGAGGTATTCAGGTTTAAAGCATTTTCTCCTATCTGCTGCTTCTTCATAGAGGCTTATTGTGCTGTCATCTGCTTATTTTTTATTTTGTTGTTTGTGCCCTGATGTCATAATCAAAATTATCACCAAGACTAATGGCCAGTGAGATTCATCCATATACTTTTGTTTTAGAAGTTTCAGACAGTTTGAGAGTTTTCATGTTGTAAGATGCCTCAGCTTTCTTCCTCCTGCTTGAAAATAGTTAGTTTCCTGTTCATTGTCCATTCCTTAGATTGTATTCTTGGTAGCATTGTCCAGGATTCATTGTGCGTTTGTTTTGCATATGTCTTGTTAGAACTGTTATGTTTGAATTGTTACATAGTTTTAAAACTGAGAGTGTGATAACTTGAGCTTTCTTTTTCTTTCTCAAAATGGTTGTGTTCAGTATGTTTTATGGATGCATCCAAAGTTCAAAGGTTTTTTTTGAGGGGGGATTTTGTGTATGTATATGTGTGTGTGAAAAGATGTTGATGGAGTATAAAGATTATTCAAGTTGAAATGATCTTTGTCTCAGAAACACAGGTAATTTTTGCATGAAAATGGCCTTATGTAATCAGTTATGTTAAGTAACTAAAAGAACAGGCATATAACTGATAGATAGTCTTGACTATTCTGTTTAGGGCTTTTATATCAGTGCATATCTATTATTATCCTCTTTTAGTTCTCTAGACTACATCACCTGATTCCCAAAACTAAAGAATGGTTACAGTCTGTAGTTGATCTTTTTTGTAACATCAGCCTCGGTATAATGATGTGGAGGCTTATTAAATATGAAGGCTTGGCCTTAGTTTAAGCTTCTTCTCAGTTAGCTCTTATAACATAAATTAACCCTTTTATGTTAATCTACATTCTGCTACATATCTCGTTACTTCTCCATACTGTACACCAACTTTCTCCCCATCTCCTTGGCGAATCCCCTGCCTCTGATTCTTCCTAGAGTTCCTATCTCTCTGGAAGTCCTGCCTAGCTATTGGCCATTCAGCTCTTTATTAAATTAACCAGAAGATGCCTTACGCAGGTGAAGTAAAACAACAGCAACACATCTTTACACAATGTGATCAAATATCCTGTAGCAACAGTCATCAATCAAGCCCACATCCTTGTCGTTATAATGACAGCTTAAGTGGCCTTTCAACCTCATTTACTTACCCACTGTTTCTCACTCAGAAGAGTGGAAGATGGAGTGAGAGAACTTGGGTTACTCCAAGAGACTTTTAGTACTTAAAATGAGAAGCTGGCTTGGGGCATGGTTTGATAGAAGTTGGATGATTATCCTATTTTTGAAGAATCATCTGAATGAGGTGTGACTAACTCTTTGAATTTGAACCTTAGCATGTATGTTACATTCAGAGTATTGGAATAAACAGAGAAATTGAGGTGGTTTTTGTTTGTTTGTCTTAACATTGAAGTGTTTGGTTTAGCAACCAAATGGAGATATTGTTTAGGTAGGTCGATTGGTAGGTAAGAGTTTGAGACTGAAGGCAGAGCTTTGAGGTAGAAGGAATCTACTTAACTCTAGAAACTGAATGAATACTAGGGACTTGCAGACTTTTGTAAAGGCCAGATAGTAAATTTCAGGTTTCATAGCCATTGGGTCTTAAATAACATGCTGTACAATTGGGTTAAATGAATTTAGTATATCTCTGTGGGTGATGCTGTGTCTGACTTGGATCTACAGATGGATCAGAGAATCCCACCACATCCTGATTGATACTTTGGGAAAAGATAAATAATTGAAGTATAACTTCTGAATTTATATTGCTTTCACACCATTGTAAAATTATTAAGTGCAATCATTGCTAGTTGTTGGGGAACTTGAGTTTTGTTGTTCTTGCTAAAGCAATTGTAGGCAGGAAGGGTGTAACCAGATTTAAATAGGAATTTGCCAATATCTATTATACACAAAGAAGTGCTTGCTGTTTGCCTTGAAACGTAAGTCAAGGTGTGAGGAAGTTTTAGCATGGAGATTTGAGGAGTTATTGGCAGAATAAGAAGAGTGTCTGACTCCTGGAGGCTCAGTGAGGAAAGCAATCTAAAACCTGTGGATTGGGTGGGAAATGTGGGAGCTAAGTACTTAAGTGTGTACACTGAATACTTCTTAAGGTATAAAAAAACGTATTTAGTGATGTTCACCAATTCTTAGCTATGTGTGAACTGATAACTTTGGCATATTGGCCCTGTTTAATGATACTATGTTTCAGTGAAAAGACCGTTTGGCTTTAGACATAAGGAAGGTGCAGAGATTATAATTTATTTTGGAAGTGTGGATGTGTAGTCATCTACTTGGCATGTAGCATTTAAAACACAACTTGTTGGGGTGATTCTCTTTCTATCATGTTTGCCATCAGTCCCTTTACTGCTTATCTCAGTGATCCCAGATTTTTACATAAAGGGAGATGTCTAAGCCTGATTCTCAGTACCCAGACAGTTGAGGCAAGAGATGTGTCCTAGTCTAGTCATTCTTCTGTGGGCTGTGACAATAGTATAACCAAAAAAAAAGTAGCCCAGGGAGGAAAGGATTTAAAGGTCAGGTTCTCAGTCCATCAGTAAGCAAGTTAGTCAGGAATTCAAGGCAGAAGCCGAAGCCTAGGTGCAGGAACTGAAATAGAGACTCTGGAGGAATGCTGTTTACTGACTGCTCTTCAGTTTGCTTTTCTTTCATTTGTTTCTTAGTTTTTGTGTTTTAATTGCACATAGATTTTTATGTAGCATGTTTTAATTATGGTTTTACTTCCCATATTCTCCCCTCCATCTAAATCTAAACCTTTTTTTTTTTTTTTTTTTTTTTTTTAATCTAAACCCTTTCTCTTACTAGCAAACAAGCAAGCATCTAAAAATTGTTTGCTTTCTTCTACACCACAGCATCACCTGCCCAGGGATGGTGACGCACTATAATTGAAGTTCCCAAATAACTCTAGCTTGTGTCATGTTGACAAAAAATGAGGACAAAGTTAAGAACCCCCTGGGCCATGGTGTGAGCCCAATCTCAAAATAAAATCAAATGAAATAACAACGAAGATAATTAGTTTTTATCTTTTAGCATTAATATTTTCAAATAATTTAGTTGTCTAGGACTTTGGAAGATTTGATTATAAAAAGCTTCTAGTATTTTTGTCTTTTGAAGTTTGTCTTATAACCATACTTGGTGATTTTTCAGAGCTTTAAAACAAGGAAGGCTTTGATGTGGTAGGGCCTGCTGCAGACATCATACACATTGCTCTTTATTCTTAAAGCAAATTTCAAGATGACATCTGAAAAGTGACATTTAAAGTTGTCCTCTGGCCCCCTACATGCATGTGTACTTTCATATAAATATACATGCCCAATTAGAAGAAAAATTGAAGATTAGGAATAGTGAAAAAAGTAAAAATGCCTTGGTATTCACTAATTTGGCTTTTTTTTTTTGTATATAGAGAACAAGTTGAACTTGAGAACTTAAATGGGCTAATTCAATTATGTGCTTCTGTGGACACGAGAGAACTGCTATAGAGGATGTGCTTTTCCTTCTAAAATGTGGGGCCTGTGACCGCAACTAGGTTTGGAGCCTTGGTTGCCGTTACCTTTATTTACTTACTGGCTGACACAACTCCTTGGCCTTCTTTTTTTATTACATTTATTTTATGTGTATGTGTGTTGAGGTGAAAATGCCAGGGCAGTTTGCATGGGTCTAAGAATCTGACTCAAATGCTCTTGCTTATTTGTCCTCAAGCATTAAGCAGTTGTAAATTTGCCTGTCATCCTAGGACTTATGCAGTCCAGCACAACTTTCATTCAGTTCCACAGCATACAACCATGTAAATTGCTAATATTTTATCACTGGTGATCATGTATAGATACAGAATATCCTCAATGTTGTCAGAATCAAGCTGTTTTATAATTACTACTAATAACCTAATTTTTCTGTTTTTGTCCTCTCTGATCACATTGTCATTATGTTAATACTTAAACATTTTTTAAGGAAAAGAGTTCAGTTGCTATTAATTAAAAGCATCAATATTTGTTTCTACTGTGGAGTAACATTAAGTGGACTGCATTTGCTTCTCATTTCACTCATAAAATCTGAGCATCTCTCCCTGTATAATGTGCATTTTAATATTTGTCACAGGCTGTAGAACAAATAATATGTGTACATATAATATATTAATGGCAGTTTATTTTTTAACTTCTAAGGCTCTTGAGCTACTATTTTCAGAAGTACATATTGTTGCTGCTCTGTGTTTTTGTGATAAAATGAAAGCAAAACATAAAGTAGTGATAATACAGTGTCTGACATTTGTAACCAAGTATTCACCTAGACCATCATTTTGAAAGCAGACTCTCAGAACTAAGAATAAAATATATAGTTTTGGATTTTATCCTACCCTTGAGTGTATATTGGGACATGAAAAGGTTGTAGTATGTTTTGTTGTTACAGCAGACGTGTGGTTCCCATACCTGACTGCTAGAATGAGCTAAGCACTTCATCACAGACTCAAAAGGCCTCATTATTAAGAGCCATGAATTGTAACTCTCCCCATCCCATTGTGGTTTGGAAATCAGACAAAGCTATGTAAACGAGAGATGTTTTTTACTCTGTTGGCTTCTTATAGGAGCTTCAACATGTAATAAGTGTCCAAAGATTAAATAATTGTTAAATGAAAATAGTATTCATGTGAAGGTATGCAGGGTGAGGTAGGTATGACTGCTTGACAGTATAGAACAAAAAAAGTGTATAATGAGCACATTATGATGTAAATTAATATGTGCTCTATAATGTCTGTCATTTGGCATAGAAGAAAGCAGTAGTCATCAAAACAAGCAGTTGGTAACTGTAGAGTGGGTGTTGATCCCACTGACTAAGCTGATACGGTTAGCTGGTTTCGGCATTCTCTACTGCTCTCCCCTCCTCCTCCCCAGCAGAGCTGGCAGTTGTGCAGACTTCTTACTTTGAATTTTCGTATTCTTTGTTCTGTAGGGTTTTTTTGCCCAAATTATAGTTGCTTCAATTTTGAATTCTTGTTACCTTAGCTAATGCTATAGCTCTTGGGATACACTAGCTTAAGAAATTGTATGATGCTAGCTAGGTAGTTCAGTAAGTTTTTCAATGTGCTTCCTCTCAACTCTGACCACTTGAATTTTTTTCTTTTGGAAGAGCCACAGGGGGAAGAGATTTGATTCTTGCAAAGTTGTCCCCTGACTAATACACTTGAGCCATGGCACATGTGTGCTTGCGCTTAGATACACACTTGCACAAATAAATGCAATGATTTAAAAAAAAAACAATTCTGTAAATGGGTCCCTTACATTTTCATATTTGGATACTTATTTTATGGAGGTTCACTTTTTAAAAATTCTTTATATGTATGACCTTGTGCACATACTATATAACCTCTAGTTGATATATATATATATATATATATATATATATATATATATATATATATAGAGAGAGAGAGAGAGAGAGAGAGTGAGAGTAATCTTTAATTATTTGGCATTCTAAAATACTGTTTTCCATTTGCCCTTTTGAGACAATGTTGTAGGTGACCTGGAATTTACTAGGAAGATCAGACTGGCCTTGAACACACAGTGGTCTGCCTGCTCCTTTTCCCCTGCTCCTGCCTCCTGAATGTTGGGATTAATCATATTTGTCCATTTCAGTATATATGCTTTGTGGTTTTTTGATTATATGTTTCTTAGCAGTGACATTGCTTTTGGTGGTGTTCATTTATTGATTCATTCTCTTTGTCTCTACTCTATCAAATTCTTTGATAGTTTCATACATTTATTCAAAGTTTCTTGACTATATCCACCCTCAAAAGCCCCTTGTCCATTACCTGTGGATTTGTCCTCCATATGTCCCTTCCCACTTGATGTGCGTGCTCTCTCTCTCCCTCCCTCCCTCCCCGTGCACTTAGTGCTGCCTGCTGAATCTTAAGTTTAGGATTGCAGTTGCCACAGCACTCTTCCCTATCATCTTGCTTTTGCATTTTTTCTTTCCCATGTTCTGTGATGTTCACTGAGTCTGGGGTGGTTGGTATGGATGTCCTGTTTGGGACCGAGCACTCAGCAATAACTTGTACTAAGCACGTAGATCAGGTGTGGTTTCTGTAATTACCCAGTGCTCACTGCAGAGAAAAGCTTCTTGGATAAGTTGAGAACATCATTAACTCTGTAGGTAGAAATATGAATCCTTGAAGGAAGTTTTAAAACATCTATTTTGTTGAACAGCTTTAGTAGATTTCTCTGCTTGGAGCTATGACCTTTCAAGCGGTGGCCTTTTGACCTGGTTTGTACTACTAAGTGTGAGCTCGTCCTGTGGAAGCAGGCACCAATTAGATTGAGTTGTGGTTGCTTTCCCACAGCCTTCTCAGTGCCTGACAATGGTGGTTTTTATTTTTATGTTGTTTTTTTCTTTTTTTTGTACCCAGAATTGGAACATATCCTACCACTGAACTACACTTTCTAGGACTCTTTGATTATTTCTAGTGTACTGTTTCTTTAATAGTGTCATTCATTTGTGAAGTAAAAAGAAACTTTATTTTTCAAGGTTTCTTGAAAAGTATTTTCTTGGCCAGCTTATGTTGTGTACTTTGGTCACTTCTTTGTTGGTAAGATTGTGTACTTCCTATCGTCTTGGACGTCTAAATATGTTTTCATGTAGTGAAATTTGGTTGTCTTGTTTCTTATTAGAGCCTTTTTATATATAATTGTTTACAGTCTTGTGTACAAATACAGAAATAATATGATAAATTTATTGGAAAGGAGTGCCAGCTGAAGAGATTGCTTTTTCTGAAGTTTCTGGCATTGATGAATTTTCTTCTCAGGCAAAGATTTAGGTTTATTTTGGTTCAGGAAGCTCTTCCCTTATTAGACTTAACAAAAAAAGAATTTTTGGAGATAGTTCTTTAGCTTTGGCTTTGGGTACGTATATCTTGGGTCTGTCATTCAGCAGCCATGTGCTTTTTTTGTATAGTTTTTAAATTATTAAAATATTTATTTAATACGTATGAATGTTTTGTCTTATGTATGTTTGTATATCACATGCATGCCTGGTACCAAAGGAAGCCTGAAAAAAGCATTGGAGTCCTTGGGCCTGGATTTTACAGATAATTGTGAGCTGCTACATGAGTGCTAGAAATCAAATTCAGGTCCTGTGAAGAAAAGCATATGTTTAATTTCTGAGCCAGCTTTTCAGGCCTGATTTTCAAATTGAGCTTTTTTTTTTTTTTTTTGATCAAGATGTAAAATTTCTTGTTATCACAGCAGAACAAAGTCATTTTCTGATAGTCTATGATTGTGAAAGATCCCATTCCTTTTACCTAAATCTAAATACTCAGATCCCTTCTATAAAAATGGCATATGGCCTACGTTCATCTTCCAGATGCTTCAGACCATTAAGTTAACTATAATTTCTACTATAATTCAAGTGCCATGCAATTAAAATAATTTTATCATATTGTTTAGTTAAATATATTTAAATGATCATATGAGAAATGACAGTGTAATATTTTGCATTCTTTTGCTCTTTTTTTCCAGTGTAAATGGTTGTATATACATACATATATATGTGTGTGTATTTATATATATTATATATATATTATAAGGTCAATTCATGACCTTTGTTTCAAGTGTTTAGTAAGTTTCTGGTTGTGACCATTAAAATTATTATTGATCCAAAGGTGATCACTGACTATCAAGTGTGCAGTCCTTTGTAATCCTTTATTTGTTCTCTTCATTTAATAGACATCATCTGGTTCTGTGTCAGTTTTGCATTTCACTACTACTTAGGTGTTAAGTCATTTATAAATTGCAGTCAAACCCAGTTACTTACTTACTGTGTGGTTCATGCATCAAAACTTCTGTTCAAGGCAGGGAGGATCAGAATAGCAGAAGTATAAGCATAACATTTGAGGAACAAAAGGCAAAGGCTAGCAGTCTGCTGCTGAACAGTCTAGAAGGTAAACCTGAAAGCAGTACAGGTTCATGTTATACAGTCTACAAGTTTAACCTGAAAGCAGTACAGGTTCATATCTCTATTTTATGCTTCTTGGGGTATTTATTATAAAGCCTTTAGTAAATTATTCAAATTACAAACATAAATAATATAAATGTTACAAAACTCATCCCCAGCATTGCCCTTTAAGGTACTTTCCTTGTTCTAACCTTGGGTTTTGTTTGTTTTGTTTTTGTTGTTGTTTTTAAAGATTGGTTTAAGCTTGTATCACTTAGCACCTAGCCTTATCTTACTAAAGCTTTATTGGGGAATATTTCATTAAAGCTGAAGTTTTATTAATACTGTGCCAAACAGCATAGGGAGGACACCAGACCATATAATTAACTTAGTTTCTGTTTGCTGAATTGAATGAAACATTGTTGAGATATGTTACCTCTTACTGTAAGATCACTTGAAAGATCATTGAGTTTCTGGGTAGAACTGAGTTGCATTGTTATGTTTCCTGCTCTTTGGTCATGTTATTACCCCAACAGTCATTTTCTGTTCACCTTAGTTATTTATTTCCATAAGAAAAGATAAATGTAAGTTGATTATGGAGTTGATACAGAAGTAAATATGAGATTAAAACAAAATAGATTTCATAAAAATTGTGCCTGGCACTATTTGGGGGTATGAGTCCAGCTTTAACCATCATTGCTACTGTTACCCTGATCCTGGGAAGTTTGTTCCTCTGCTTGTTGTGTCACTTCAGCTTAGAAAGGACAGCCTGCAGAAGGTAAAGCTCAGATCAAATGCTTTGCTAAGTTATGGCTTTTATTGGTTACCTTTGCAAAGCTTATCCTTAGTCTAGTGGGTGTTGATGCTTGTGGTATTTGATTTTGACATGAGATCTGAAGGTCTGGATCACTTGACCTAAAAGCTAACTGATAATCTTCTGCCAGTCATGTCATACTTATAGTTTTTAAGAGAAATTTATCAATTAATGGAATATTTGCCAATATTTGAAGTTTCATTGATAATCACTACAAGTTGATTTTTGCCTCTTTGTGAGAGATTGGTAAACCCCACCCACAAAATACTGTGTCCATAGAGTAGACTATCGACTCTTTAGCAAACCTCTTACCTGATCCCCCTGTAGATTTAAACATAGCTTTTTGTTTAAGAAGATTATGCAAATGTCAGAGTACAGCATCTAATCCAGCCTTCATTAGTAGCTTATTCTGATGTTCATTTCAGACAGCAGCAGTGGTTTTTCTTATCATTATAGATATTGTATGAAAATCCATGAAACAACAATTTGATGGATAGTGTGTACAAACATTTTAGAGGCATGTATTAACTAATTGTTAGATGATTTAGCTGCGAGATGGAAATTTAGCATATATCTTAAGTGTTTTAATTCGGTGTAATAATTGGTGGTGGTAATTGTAATAAAAAGCCTAGGGCAGTGGTTCTCAGCCTGTGGGTCAAGACTCCTTTGAAAGAGTGGCGTAAGACCATTGGAAAACACACCTTCATATATACATTAAAATTCATAACAGTAGTAAATTTATAGTTCAGAAGTAGCAGTGAAAATAATTTTATGATGAGGATCACTATAACATGAGTAATTGTGTTTAAAGGTCACAACATTAGGAAGGTTGAGAACCACTGTCTTAGGACCCTTAATTTTATCTCGACATTGATTTGTTTTCAAGCCTCAGGATCAAATTTGTAGTTCTTAAAGATCTATATGATACAGTGTGGAGGAATCCAGAGCCATGCTTCCAAGTGTCTTGTACCTAGTAGCCTGTGAAAAATACTCTTCATTCTTCTATTATCAGATTTTGAGTAGCTCTTGCAAGCTCAAATGAGGTTGAAAATTCGATTGGAGTAGTTTTGCCCATACCTTCTGTCTAGCACATAGAAAATTTAGACTCTTAGTAGGAAACTGATGTTCAACAGAAGCTGCATTTTGGCACACAATTTAGATATGGTGAGCTGTTGAGACAAGCTGGCATGAAACCTGGAGATCTGCCTTCCTCTTTCCAGCTTTGGGCTTAATTAGGATTGGTTTCTGATTTTATTGTGTTGTTGGATTTTATTATTGCCTTCTATAGTAAAATAATTTTTTTTTTGTGAAAACTTTATTTATTTATTATTTATTTATTTATTTGCCTTGGTGTTTGCCTGGAACTGGAACTACAGACAGTTGTTAGCTGCCATGTGGGTGCTGGGAATCGAACCCAGGTACTCTGGAAAAGCAGACCGTGCTCTTAACCGCTGAGTCATCTCTCCAGCCCCTAGTAAAATAATTTAATACCATATAAGATAATAAGTAGATGCAAAAGCCATCAGGCTTCTTCATTGTCAGACTTCTGGGTGAATTTCTTGTATTATCCACACTGATGCTAGATTAACTTTACCATACTAATGTTTAATCCTCTTTTATCTTTTATAACACCAGTAGCTTGTTGAACATTTGAGTCTGTTCATAGCTTCACCTTAAAAGGATACATAACTAAAATTTAATCTTGGCTATAGCCGTTGCTGGTTACTATTAGTGACCAGTGTATGTTTATTAATTGCCAGGCCAAGTTCATCTACTTTTGACCTGTAATGGAGGATTGTCAGTGTACATTCATATACACTTGTTACCTTCTGTTATAGTTTTGAATAGACCAGCTGACAGTTTTTATTTGGATCTATTGAATCTCAATAGTCATCACTATCTCTCAGTTCACCTTTTTTATCCATGTAGTTTTTCCTGTTCCTACCTTTTTTATTCTCTACTTTGATTATAATTGATAATTTATAGCTCACAGGAGCATTACCCTATCTATGCCCATCTCAAACACACTACCTTTAGTCTGTATTCATTATAATTATAATTAGCATCTATATTGTCTCCAATACTTTCCTTTAAAATGCCAGTTATGACCAGGATGTGATGAGACCACCTCAAATCCCAGCACTGGGAAGGGAGAAGCAGGAGGATATTAGAGTTCAAGACCAGCTTGGCCTACAGAAAGAGTTCCAGGATAGACGGGTCTATACAAAGAAATGAAATGCCGGTTATGTTGGCTCTTGCCTGAAAAACAGTGAAATGAAATGGAAACATTGTAATAGACATCTGTTCTCTTTTTACACTATATATTGAAAAGTTTTTGCATATTTAGATTTATGCCTCCTGGCTTTTATTTTCTTGGTGCTGGAAATTAAGCCTTTTTTTCCCCATTGGTATGAGTGATAAGTAGTTTGTTCTGAGCTATGTTCACAGCCCTCTACATTGACTTTTTCTGCAACAGTAGTGAAGAAACTCATTCCTGGTGATCTTTGGGGGACATATTGTTAAGACTAGGTCACTGCTAGAGTTGGCCTGGGCAGGAGTAAGCTTTTCTGTCACCATTACCAATTTGAATAGGTTCTCCACTTGGATTTTAAATTCTTAACTTGATGTTATTTTAGTTTAAAATTTTTTCAGGACTATTAAAGAACTAGTTTAAAGATTATCTTTAGAAATAAGATGATTTTAAAAAATAGTGAAAGTAGCAAGTTCTCTGTGCTTTCTTGTCCTTAATCATTTGAGTTTTCACACTCTTCATTTTTCTGTGAAAGAAACTTGACATTGTGTTCCCTTTCTTTGATGGTTTTTTTTTTTTTTTTTTTTTTTAAAGTCTCCATAATAGTCTCAGCTATCTTGGAACTCACTAGGTAGATAAGGATGACCTCAAACTCACAGAGATCCTACTGTTTCTTCCAGCAGAGTTTTGGGATTGAAGACATGCATCATCATGCTCAGCTATGTAGTCTTATTTTTAAGCCATGTCTATCTGTAGTAGGATCAAACTTTTTTTGCTCAGTGTTATAGCATACACCTATAATTTTAACATTGATGCTAGATCATATGAAGTTAACGCTAGTCTCAACTAAACAAGGATTACATGGTTTTCTGTTAGTCATAGGATATAGTAGTCAAATAATATTAACAATGGTGTGGCTTAAAGAAACAGATGGCAACTGTGGTTATTCTTTGTTCTTTCTCTTTAAGGGACCAGTTACTCTCCACAAGAAAATTCACACAACCACAGTGCTCTTCATAGTTCAAATTCACATTCTTCTAATCCAAGCAATAATCCAAGCAAAACTTCAGATGCAGTAAGTATTAAAATGATAATCACTTGGTTAAAAAGCTGCCTATTGAAATGAAAAAGTGCACTGCAAATATTCTTACATGTTGCCTTTTAATTTTTAAAACGTTTCAACTGGAGTTGAGTTTAGTTTATTTTTGTATATATTGATTAATAAAATAACTGGATACTTAAGTGTGTGGGTCCAAATGAAATTTCTCCTGTATTTATTTAGTAAAAGAATATTTTAATCAGATGTGTGATAAGTTGTCGTATAACTAAGACAGTGTACCATCTTTTCATGGAACTTGATGATGCTTTAGTGGTGACAGAAATGCTACCAATTTATAATGTTAGTGCTCTTTGGGGGGTTCTTAAGATGACCTCCCATCTCTCCCAACAAGTTGTGTATAATTTAGCCAGTTGAAGATACTGTTTAGTTCTAGAGGTACAATAATACTTACAAAGACTGAGATGTGTGGAAGTTGATGGACATGGTGGCACATGCCAATAATCCCAGAACTTGGGAGGCTAAAGCAGGAGGCAGAACTGGGGGAATGAGCAAGAATTTGTTTTTAAAAAGAAAAAAGCATAACAAGGATTTTTGATAATTCTGGGAAAAGTAAAGAACTGTCTACAGGTTGAAAGGTCAGAACTGAATCATAAAATAGTGTTTGTGTTACCAAAGAAAGTGAATTTCATAGAAAATGGAGACCCAATGAAAGATGTAATGTAAAGCAACTATAGATTTGGAATTTTAAAAGTTATCACAATTAGGACTATCAAAAATACAGGAAAGGGTTAAAAAAGAAAGGAAAGCATTTGGAGAGATGGCCTAGAGGTTAGAGCACTTGCTGGTCTCCCCGATTACCCAAGTTCAGGTCACAGCAGCACCACTTTGACAGCTCACAACCAACTGTAACTTCAGTTTCAGGGTATATGACCCTGCCTTTTGTCTTGGTGGGCATCTGCTCTGCATGTATGGACATAAATCCATGCAAACAGAGCATAAAATAGAAATCATAAGATATTCTTTGAGCATCTCAAATAAGTCAAGAATGACTACCTATGTTTTAAGTTGGCATTGAAAGGTATATCTTAGTATTATATTTTCTTTTGTCAAGTAAGATTGGACTATACATTTCTATAGCAAACTGGGACAGCAAGTATTTAATACTTAGCTGACAATCATAAATTTGTAAAACGGAGTAGTTCAAGATATTGTTGGGTCTAGTGAGGAAAAAAATTATGGTATCACTAAGACTCCAGTACATGAATGGTCTGACTGCTCATTTAGAAAAAAACAACACTATGATAGAAGGTGGGAGAGAAGGCTTGCGAAGTAAAGACACTTGCTGTGCAAGCCTGGAGACCTGAGTCCCATCCCTGGAAAAGGAAGGTGGAAAGATGAAAAGACAACTGCTACACAATGTCCTCTGACCTCTATTCATTGTGGCTTTCTTGCCTCCCCCATCATGCACAATCCTGTCTGTATATGTGCACGTAGTGTAATAAAAACAACAGTAAGAATCCTACTCCAATTTTGAGTAGCTTAAAAGAGCTTTAAACTCAAACTTGACCTTACATTCATGTAACAAGCCCTCTTGTTGTCATGAAGTATCTTATCACTAAGTTACTTTAGACATTTTGGAGTTCATTTGAGTATACCATATCTGCAAATCTTCCTTTGGAGTTAGGGTTTCACTATGTAGCTTCATCTGATCTACAACTCATTATGTGCACCAGGCTGGGCTTGAACTCGAGATCCACCTGACTTTGCTTTCTTGTGAGTGGTGGGATTAAAGATATGTGTCAACATGCCTAGCTCTACAGACAATTTTACCTGGAGACATTCTCCTTAATTTACTAAAAGAAAGCTTATTTAATGACATACTAATAACTCACGAGTTAATTTTAGTATTATCACACTTCTGTAGTTTCAGGAAAGTTGGTAGTATGAACAGTTGAGAAAGTGAAAGTAACTTGAAGGAGAAACAGCCACATTTGTGTAAGAGATCTAAAAGGTTTAAATTTAAGGAGAGAATAGATAGGTGTCTTGGTAGAAATCCCTTTTGTGAGAGGGGTTTAAATAGGGTTTTACTATGGAATCCTGGTTGGTCTGGAACTTGCTGCATAGACCAGGCTGACTGAAAAGCCTTAAAGATCCACCTGCCTCTTAACCGCCACATTTTAAAATCCTGCATTCTAATACACTCTTCTTAGACAATTTATGTAAATTTAATGCTTGCTTTATTGAAGTTAAAAATATTTTAAAACTTTATTTAAAGTGCTAGCCAAGCCCATCATGTTAACATGTAACATCACGTGTAACATTTTAATAAAAAGTAACACTTCTAAAGAATATGATAGGTATCTCCTATCATGGTTTTTTGCTGTTGTTGGAGGTAGCAGCAGTGATCATAGGTCTTGTATGGCCCCTTTGATTATGGTAGATTAAGGAAGAAAAAAGGAGTCTCATTTTAGTAATGTTAGGAAGTAGATTTCAGTTGTGGAAGAAACACAAGTTTCCTCAAGTATTTGTAATATTACTTGAGAGCTGATTGAGTCTGTGGCTACATGTTAAGCTTAATTTAGAAAATGTAAAATGTATGCAGGATTTTAGTTTGTTAATTTTAGATACTGTTATTATAAAGTTAGGAATGTTGGCTCCTACCACTACATATTTATTTCATTTTTAAATTGCACCATTGCTTGAAAAAAAGGTTGAGATGATGTTCATTGGTTTGTGATTGGGACAGTAACTTGCAACTTAACTTTGTACAATAAGCTGTGAGTTGATACTAGTGTTGTGGACCTTATACTTCAAGGCTGTGAGTATTATGCTTTGGGAAGACAGATTTTTTTGTTCTTGTTTTTGTTTTGTTTTTTTTTTTTTTTTTTAACTATATAGCCAGTTCTGTGAACTTTTGGTATGTTTGGAGATTTCCTCAATGCAAAGTAATGCTATAAAATGAATGCTTGTTTAGCATCTCTCCATCCCACTCTATGCACCTTTTCTGGCAAGATTTCTGGTAAAAGAAGCACTGAGCCTATATATTCTGATACATTCATTCCCTTGAGACAGCAGACAATTTGCAGACTGTTAATTTGAAAAGCACTGGTTGTTTAGACAGTTATCTGTCTATTCTGCTCAATGTCTGTTTATTATTAGCCTTGAATCTTAGTCTGTTTCTCTGACCGGCTTCTGAACTGTATATTACTTCTTGCCTAATGTTAACCTCTGGACAAATATTTAAAGAATGGCTTAAAAAAAAAAAATACTTGACAGTTTCTGGATGGCTTGGGGTTGATGAACCAAGTACTTAACCAAAGTACTTAAGTTACTTGTACCTGCATTTAAAAAAACCAAAAAAACAAAAAAAACAAAAAAAACAAACTTAGACACCAGTTCTATGTAATCACTTTGCAGATTATTCTGATTTCATGGCGATTTTACACAGCCTATCTAATACCTGCTTGGGACCAACTGAGAATCTTGAAAGAGCAGTATTAGTTGCAGAACTCTACTACTATCTTGTCTTCTCTACATGACAAGGTTCTAGTTAGTACTAAGCCTATGCCATGGACTTTTAAAAGCAAACCAAATTCTCAGCTTTATGTTTGTCTTGAAATATTTTTATTTCTTTTTCATTATGTAACAGCCAATACTGGTCAACTGCCCTAGGGTGCTACATATGATTGCCTTTTTCCTTCTGAGCTTAGAACTAATGATTTCATGCCGTTATGTCAGTTGAGAACAGCATCACCCCCTCCCATATGTCACTGGTTTTACTATTTAAGGAGGGCTCTTGAAAAGCTTTCTAAATGCAAAGTATTAATAATCTCATATTCTTCCCAAGCCTAATAAAGTAATACTATATAATCTTTCTATATACTTTTATTCATAAAGGTTTTAATAAGTTCAGTGCTCTAAAATATGTGTGTTATAAAAATCATTGAAATTTTTAGTATTTCCATGTCATGATTAGATGGCATCTTTGTAATTTTTTAAATCTATTTTTAAGCCTTACGATTCTGCAGATGACTGGTCTGAGCATATTAGCTCTTCTGGAAAAAAATACTACTACAATTGTCGCACAGAAGTTTCACAGTGGGAAAAACCAAAAGAGTGGCTTGAAAGGTATTTGATTTTAATCTAGTAATACTCCCTACTTAATTCTGTAGATTCAGCATCCTATGTATGGCATTAAACAATATCTTTAGGTTCTGTGTAGTGGAACCGTTTATTTCTTTTTCAGTTTTGCTTATGGTCCCATTTTTATGTTTTCCCTTCATGTAAAATGATTTCTTGGATGTACAGGCAAAAATCTGTGGAGGCCTGTGAACAGTCAGTATATTTGATAAGATGCTTAGTAATCTGTCATGACATTGTAATGTAAGTCTCTATTCCAAAGTTTCATGCGCAGGCTATCTTAGACTTCTCTCTCTAGTCAGGGCTGGCTTAATTTCCTAATACTTCTCCTTTTATCTACCACACCCACCTGCTGCCTTTTTTTTTCTCTTTTCTGTTTTTGGATTTCTCTGTGTAGCCTTGGCTGTCCTGAAACTCAACAGAAATCTACCTGCCTTGCCTCCCAAGTACTGGGACTAAAGGCATGTACCACTACCACCCCATTGCTTTATTTTTAATAGAAATCTTCATGTGAAAACCTTTTTTTAACCACTTACAGAACTATTGTTGGGAGTTTAGATTGTAGAGTTATTATGAATAGCTAGCTGGTATTTTTACTGTAAGTGAGAAACATTCTTAGTTGTCTGTTGTATTCTATCTTTAAGACAAGTTTTGAGTGCAAACCATGTTCCTTTCTTTTATTCCATGTACTGTTTTATTAAACATTTGGTAAGAAAATTTGTTACAGAGACTCAAGTACTTCATATCATTTTTATTTATAAAGTTATGTTTGATCTTTTACTTCTAGAGAACAGAGACAAAAAGAAGCAAATAAGTTGGCAATTAACAGCTTCCCAAAAGATAGGGATTACAGAAGAGAGGTGATGCAAGCAACAGCCACTAGTGGCTTCACCAGTGGGAGTAAGTGTTCTTTTGTTGTCTAACAGGACTTTTCATTTGTTACTATCGTTTGTTTTAATTTACCACTTTATAAATTTCATCAGCGTGTATAAATGACGTGAAAATACATGTGATTTTTATTATCGTCTCCCTCAGTTATTTCCTGGAAAGGAAAATGGGTTCAGAGTGGAATAGTAGTATATGTGGTTCTCATTACTCATGTTGTCTGTAATACAGAATTTGTAAAGAACAAGATTTCAATGTAAAAGTACTAACACTTGAGTTCTAGACATATCAGTGCACTACTGACATTTTGTTACCAGTGAGAAGCTATCAGTATGTTAGATGAGCACAAATTTGGGTTTCGTTTGACATTACAGTGATGTGAAAGCTTATTTAACTCTTTTGTCATTTTCACTATATAATGTTAGAAAATCACAATAGATGTTTTGCCCGACTATGTACTGAACTCATATATGTAGACAAGGCTATACTGTGTTACTTTCAGTAGCTTATGTGTGGTAATGTGTTTTCAACAAGTATCTGATTTACAATAATATTGCTGGGATCTAACCTCATTATCTGTACTTAGAAGTTTACCACAGAGTTTAGAGATCTGTATAAGCTGTGGAATGAGGCTTCACAGAAAGGTTAACATTCTTTACAGAAAATCTTCTTCAAGCATTGTTTAAGGTACCTTGATTATACCGTAATGATTTCTTGAGATTCATCTATTGATGTGTACAACTGATTCTCAATAAGAGGCATTGATTCTTTGATGGGAAAAGTTACTTAGAGTAAACTTTTAGTATAGCTACATTAATTTTCAAAATACGAGTAAAATTATACTAATTTATTATGTTACAATTACAGCACATTTCATTTTGAGACGTAAAATGTAGGTTTTAATCTTGTGTTGCCCTTTGTATTAGGTAACTAGCTGACTTTGACCAAGCAAAAAGCCAAGGTTTTTATCTTGAAGTAATTAAATAGCATGTAGTTTGTTGTCTCTGTAGTTGATGGGGGGAGGGAAAGCATGGAGGAGTGAAACATGGGCTAGAAAAGAACTTTTAAAATCAAAACATAGGAAAATCTGTTGTGCCTGTGAACTAGATTCTAATATTAGACAGCATTGAATTCATTGGGCCAACTGATTATAACTAGGTTTAGGCTAGTAGTTCTCAAAGAGGTAAGGCTGTGTCTTCTGGCTTCTAGGAATATTCTGGGTGGTTTTTAGCTATCTTGTGCTGATTTGTATCTGCTTCTTAACTGAATTTTTACATGTACAGTCCATAGGTCTGTAGCCAAAGTCGCATTTGTGTGTGTATATTTATTTTTAAAGTTTTTAATAGTGAGTCTTCTCCAGACTTTATAAAGATAAACTGGTATGTACCACACGGTGACTATTACTGCTTAACAAAGTTCCAGCATTTCAATCTTGTAGACCACACTTCTCCAGCACCTTTTTATTTTCATTTTTTATGATTTCTCAATATTAATTAATACCTTTCTCTTTGGGAAATTTTATGTGGGCTTTGGTAAAGGATAAAAATGTGTTTAGACTCTCTAAACAAAATAATTCTTTAGGGAAAAATTTTTTTTCAACACCACCAAACCAGGAATTCTGTTGTGCCCTGCCTCCTAATAACACCGAGAACAGAAAGTTAGAGATTTACTAGACACACCTGATCCCCAAAATGAAATGCCTACAATTCAGATCCAGAGCCTGGGGCCATTAAGGAATGTAGAGAAATCACAATAGTGGGAAAAGAACTGTAAAACATCAGGACTTTTTGTTTTGGGATTGTTATGAGGGGAGCAGGCTCATAAGAAAGGCGAAACTTTAATACAGTGCCTGCTCCCCACAAGTCCTTTTTTTCAAGGTCAGGCATTTGGATATGAGTCTTCATTCCCTTGGGGGCTTGAGGAAAAATCTTCCTTAATAAAAAGTCATTTTATCTCTAGCAAGAGGAACTTGTTGCTCTTTTATTAACATGATTGGTGCCTGTTGTCAAGGTCACGTTTAGTTTCCTGAACCCCTGATCTCAAGCCACATTCCAGCTCATGGGCCCCTTATCTCCCATTTAGTCCTTTGTGAATATAAAAAAATACAGCCTCTTTTCTTTTTTTAAAGATTTGTTTATTATGTATACAATATACAGAAGAGAGTACCAGATGTTGTTATAGATGACTGTGAGCCACCATGTGGTTGCTGGGAATTGAACTCAGGACCTCTGGAAGAATTGTCAGTGCTCCTAACCTCTGAGCCATCTCTCCAGCCCCAGCCTCGCCTCTTTTCAGTTAAACACCCTGGTATCCCATCTGACTCACCCTCAGATCTGGGTTGTCTCCCCCTGTTTCCCCCTACACATTTTCTATGGGACGTGAAAACTCCCCTCTCCCCCCAAGCAGGTCTCCCACAGTAAATGCTAAGATTAATTCTGAGACAGTGATGGAAAAGTATTTTTTTTGTGTGTGTGTGTGTATATTTTGTTGGTATTCATGATTTCAAAGTAAAGAATATAATTTTAAAAGTTAGAAAGGCCTCACATGGGTATGCACTTCTTTAATCACTATATTAGGGAGTCTAACAGGTGAATCTGTGTAAGGTTAGAATGTTAAGCTTTTAATGTATTGTCTCAGGAACTTTCTGAGATATATACTTTTTTTTAACTGCTATATTTGTGTGTGCAGAAACCGTACATGTTTATAATTAGAGCCCAAAATAAAATTACTTACTGTCTCAGCCCACTTTTCTTGCTGTTCATTAGGGTTTCAGGTATCTGCTTCTTCTAGGTTAGTTTGGTTTTTACATCTGTTAAATTATTGGTTGTACCATTCTGCTTCAGTATACTCTTGTAAGCCTTCTGCTGTCTGAATATTTAAGGGGTTTTCAGCCATTTCACACTCCATGATTTGTATCTGCCCATTTACAGAAAGTAAATTATATGTAAATAATCAGTTAATAGATCTTAAAGTTTTAAGTCATGGTTGAGAAAGAACTTTAGCTGTGTTGGGTTTTATTTTTTCTGTTTAATATGTGCATTAAATTATATGAGGTGTATAGTAATAAAATCAGTATTACATTTAATTATCTGACATTGTCATACTCTTCTGTGTTTATTAGCATTTGAGTATAATAATGCCTAGGGTATGTTCCTTTCAGGAAATGAAGGAATGGGAAGATTCTTTGTACTAGAGAGGTGGAGTTTTTACCATGACCTGATACTGTATGGACGTAATTTTTCTTTTGGTATTAACTATTTCTGTACAGTTTCTCTCTGTAATTAATAATGTGGTTCCTCTAATTTAGAGAAACCTAAATTGGGATTTCTTATTGTACTAGGAATATGTTGGATCTGGTTATTTTTATCTTCAGAAACTGCCTTTTGTAAATCAGTTATTATACCTGCTAGATTAGCAAGTCTCACATTTCCCACCATGGCATTCAGAAAAGTCTGAGGAGCTGTGGAGCAGGTCCCAGTCCTTCTATCTGGAGATGGAGGAAGCACTTGCTGCTCCATTTTTCCCAGTTTCTATACTCTTATGTTTTTGACTTAACATGTATTTGAAATTTCATTTTAAATTTTTCTCTGAACATTTTGACCTTTTTCTTTTTGCCATATAGAACTAAAGGTTTTTTTTTTTTAAGAGAAATAAAAAGTTAAAAGTAATTAAAGTGGTGGTTGGGCTAGGCATGGTGTTATTCCTGATGCACTTTTCTTTGAGGGTTTCTGTTAAAGTTTTATCTTTTTTTAAAGAAGAAACTAAAATTTAAATGGTTTTATGTTCGTAATGGATTGTAATTTACTGATGTGTTTGTGCACCACCGTCATAAGCCAATCTGTTTCTGTTGTTTTGTACATTGTGTAACATACTGAATCTATAACTGGAGAGTTTCTTTTGATGTAATTGAGGGCTTTTGTGGCAAAACCAGTGTCTTGAGTGTACTGTGGTAGTTGTATAGTGACAACTTTAAAACTGGCTTACAGCTTGAATCTGTTCATTGTACCTTGATCTTAAGAGTTAGAAGAGCTGTGGTTTAGGAAAAAACAATCAGCATTCTTTATACAACTGTCAAGATCTGTCACATTCTCTAAAGCTTAGGGTTTTTGGGGGTTTTTTGATGTTTGTGATATTAGGGTTTTTGTTTGTTTGTTTGTTTGGTTGGTTGGTTGTTTTTTCTGATGTGCTTTGTCCACATGATTGTTAAAAATTTCCTCCTTTTGTATCACTTTGTAGAAGCACAGTATCAGAATTTAAATTGTTGGCAGAGTTAAACTGTTTCCTATACTTTATGAGTTTAAATACTTCTGATGTAATGCTGGCAATAAGCACCTTTTTTTTGATTATGCTTACATATGTTGGACTTCTTTAGAATAGCATGTAAATGTGAAATATTGTCAGTGTTATTAAAAATATTTTACTGACTTATATATATGACAATTCAGTATATGTTAAGCCATCTTAAATCATTGAAAGCCCTAAACTAAAACACTTTAGAGCCCACATTAGCTAGCAGTTTTAGTATTCAAAAAACTGAAATTAATGAAGCCAGTGTTCTTTTGTAATTGAACCACTGGATAATTCTGTTACTTTTTTGAATCTCTGATCCATATTTTAAAGGAAAAACATTTGCCTTTTTATTTTTGAATAAAAAATAGTTTTTAAATAAAATGTTATAACTTTTTTTAGAAAGTTTTTTGAAATACAGTTTAAAAGAATCCATTAAACAAGTTGACCTGTTGATTCTGAGTGTAGATTAATATTTATAGTGTTAAAACTCTTGCCGTATTGATAATTATATGCCATTGTAAAAACTGCAGACACTAACTGGGCTTGCAGTTTTATGAAAAGGAACATAATTACAGTTATGTTGCTCAATTAGATGATGTTCATGACACAGGATTCTAACAGCATCTGTTTTTCTTCCCCCTTCTGTCATTCCAACATCTCTTTTGCGAACTATGAACTACAGTGGAAGACAAGCATTCCAGCGATGCCAGTAGTTTGCTCCCACAGAATATTTTGTCTCAAACAAGCAGACACAATGACAAAGACTACAGACTGCCAAGAGCAGAGACTCACAGTAGCTCTACGCCAGTACAGCACCCCATCAAACCAGTGGTTCATCCAACCGCTACCCCAAGCACTGTTCCTTCTAGTCCATTTACGCTTCAATCTGATCACCAGCCAAAGAAATCATTTGATGCTAATGGAGCATCTACTTTATCAAAACTGCCTACACCCACAGCTTCTGTCCCTGCACAGAAAACAGAGAGAAAAGGTATGCTGTTATTACTAGATGCTGCACGTTGAACTATAGTTTGTAAAATATTCTTTTCTTCGGCTCAAATAAGACTCTTTTTATAAATTCTTTTTCAGTCTTTTAGAGTGTTATTAGGCAGACTTAGGTCTGAAATTAGTTATTTGGTTTTTTAATTTATAATTCTCAGGGATCATTTTGTTTTTGGCTTTTTTTTTTTTCTTTTTTCTTTTGTTTGTTTGTTTGTTTTTTGCTTTGCCACTACAAGTTGGTAGCACTTAGCAAATTCAGATGGCACAGTGCATTACTGTTTGGATATTTTTCAGGTTTTGTTGCTATTATCCAGATAGTTTGGGAAATCTGTTTTCTCTTAAAGATATTTTAAAACATGATTTTTCACTTCAGACAGCTACTGGCTTTAGCTTACGTATTAAGAAAACTAAGGCATAAGGCAAAAATAGAATGAATGAGAACTCACTTTGATTAGATCTCAGATCTCAGAATGAGAAGGAAGCATTGCAACCCAAACTGCCTCCATACAACTTATTGTAATATTCTTAGCATTCTCAAAAAGCTAAAGTTATGGGAGGGGCGGCTGGGGGGGGGCTTAGACACTATAAGCAGCATAAAAAGTTCCCTTGCATAGGACATTCATAGTTCATGCTTGTACACTGATTCACATCAGGTTGATGAGTTGGTCTGCAGTTGTATGTGCTACTAAATGATGTATGAGCAATGAGCAAGATCTTTGGTTTTCTGACCTTTAGTGATGCCCTGTCCCTGGGACTCGACAAGTAGTAAGACATTTGTGGATTCTTGTACAAGATGGAAAGGGAATACTTGAAATAGTGGTAATAAATGTGTTAGGCTTGGAGAAACACCTGCTTTGGCCATTGTTTTAAAATGTGGGCAAATGAGAACCTCGTCACTTTTGCAGGAAATACTGTTCGTGTTAGGGTGAAACAAGTGTCCTTTTGTTTTGTTTTTAATTTATTTATTTATTTATTTGCCTTGGTGTTTTGCCTGGAACTGGAACTACAGACAGTTGTTAGCTGCCATGTGGGTGCTGGGAATCTAACCCTTGTCCTCTGGAAGAGCAGACGGTGCTCTTAACCACTGAGCCATCTCTCCAGCCCTGTGTCCTAATGTTTTATCTGTATCTGTTGAGGTGACTATGAGCATTTCTTGATTAGCTTGTCTTATCATACAAATAAGAAGTAATAGGCAAACATTAACAAATAGATAAGAAGCAATAAGCTAACGTAGAAATACCAAAGTGTTATTTTTACCAAGTAACATCCAGTGGCTTTCTTTTTTAACTGCTCTAATGTCCCGTCTAGTTAGTTGTAAACTAACTTACTCCTTCTTAGAGTTACGAAATCATAAAGCAAAAGATAGATGTGAGTCCTTCTACTTTAGTCAAGGAAGTACCTGTTAGAAGTGTTCAGTGAATTTAAATTATAAAACTTTTCATTTAGTAATTTTAAGTTATGATTTACTTTGTTAGTTTGCTAACACAAACAGCTCTGGAAGCAGACCTGTTGTTCAAAGATCTCATGTCAGCTCTTAGCACATCTAAGTCCCATAGCTAACAGTTTGGTTGAGAAATGGGGAAGATAGTCACTGTTCTATGTAGGGTGATTCAGTTACTTAGTCTAAAATTTTTTATTCTGTTTTGTGGTGTCCTCAGACTAAGTAAAATATGAAGAAGCCCTAGGCTTACTATGTTTAGGCAGTACTGGCCCTTTGTTGCTGACATATAAGAAGGACATTAATTGGCTATGGTGGACCAACCTCAGGCCTCCCCTCCCCCCCAGGTTAAAATACCTTTAAGGATACTATCTCGTGGTGGGGGGATTGGTTTAAAAAGAGAAACAAATAGTTACTAGTCAATGTAGTAAAGTGTAATTGGGTTTTTTGTAATGAGTTTAAATTTGGCCAGCTTAAAAAATTGTTTACAAAATTTCAAAGTATGCTTAATTTCTACATTTTTTGGTGACATTTTGAAAAGTGTAACAGAAACAACCTTGTGAAAAGAATAATAGGAAATAATTTGTCATAACGTGACCATGAAATATACCAAAAAATGTTTGTTTGCCTCCTTACAAACTGGTAAATTTTGCATTGTTCGACATTCAATATACTTTGTGACAAATGGAAAGAAAACAAGATTGGAAGATAAATATCAAATTAGGATAATGTATTGTGAGGATAGAAAGTCATGAATGTGAGTTAGAGTGTCCATTTAAGAAAATCTTTTAACTTCCTCCACCCTGATTGGGGGAGAGAGAGGGAAGTAACTTGGAATTGTACCAAGGACCTCATACATAATAAGCACTCTCCCTATCACTGAGATTTATTGACAGCCATGCTTAACTTGCTTGTATAGTAACATGTAGAACATCTTAGTTGAATGGAAGTAACAATTGCAAACTATTTGTTTATATTTATATACACGTGTAGAAAAAGATGTGTTGTGGGAGCAATGTGCTTGTGTGTTGGCAGCAGCTGTTGTTACCTTACCATTTTTGTTTTTCTGCTATATGTTGGTCATGAAACAAACAGGTATGCAAAGTAAGAATGATTATTGAATATAACAGTACTCTGAGCTCCATGTGTGTGCAGACTCTTGTTATCAGAACACCACAGGGAATTAATTAGTCTTAAAATTTTGCAATATGCCAGAAAGGAGTTACTTGTCAGGCTAGAAAAGTGCAGATCAGAAAATACATTCTGACCAGTTTTTTTTCTCTGAAGGGTTTTTTGGAAGAGTTATCAGATTTCTTTTCAAGTTTAGATGTAGGTAAGTTCCTCCCTCTTCTGGCAAACGTTGGAAGTACAAGTTAACTATTTAGAAGTAAAAGCATAAAGGAAAGGGGAACCTTTCTTATGGAAATATAGCTTAAAAGTGGAGCATGTTTTGTATTACAGTGTATATTACATAATTAAAGCAATTATGATAGGCAGTCTATTAAGTGTTAGCACTTGTTAGCAAACTTATTTTCCACCCCTTTTTTGTTTGTTTGTTTTTGAGACAGGGTTTTTCTCTGGCTGTCCTGAACTCTTTGTAAACCAGGCTGGCCTTGAACTCAGATTTGCTTGCCTCTGCCTCGTGGGAGTAAAGGCTACCACTGCCTAAAAACAAAAAAGCTTTTCAGTCATTGGCTGCCCTGGAATTGCTTAGTCAACTAGCCTCATCTGAAACTCAAGAGATCCATCTGCCTCTGCTTTCTAGGATTAAGGATATTCTCTACTAGTGTACTGTACTTCAATGTTCACTTTATCTCTTTATGGTGATAAGTACTAGTGTTCCTTGTGCTGAGTTTAAAATTTATTTGCTATAAAGAACAACACTGCAGAATTTTTAAGTTTTTATATATTTCAAAGCTCTTGATTAGACACTGCAGCATCAAAACAAAGCTGAAAATTTTTTTGTGCCTTCCCCAATATTACCCTGCCTATCTAGGTGGCAATCTCTACAGTGAAGGGATAGGATAATGCTACTATAGTAGGAATATAAGTACCAATTTAACAGTAAATGCAATAAATAAAATAACGTTTGTTGATCTCTTAAGAAAGGAAAAGAAGAATGCTTTTAAGGGACAGTATCTTCAAAAAAGTTACAAATTATAATATGTGCAAATAAATTTTAATGAATACAAATAAGCATAAAGTGTAATAGACTCTGCCTCTCAAGCGCTAGGATTAAAAGTATATGTTAGCACTGCCTAGATTACTTACCAGTTTTGAACTAAAATAAGGAATGGTGCTTAGTTATAGTGATTGAATGTATATGTATACACACATAGATGCATACAGTGTGTCACAGTTTTTGTGAAGGTATATACCTTAGAACATTTGTAGATTATGAAGGAAGTTTATTCTTACCTTTTTTTAGATACCATGAATTATATTTAGTGTGGCTGAGTTTAGTCTTCAGAATTGTTACATAAATGCTTCTGTTACTCTGTAAGCATCTAGTTAGGCTTAATTTTTGCCAGTGTGATGAGTCTTTTTCTGAGTTGTCCTTTTTCTATCTATTTAGTGAAATCTTGTGGTTTATAGAAATGGTTAAAACATATTTGAATTTGCTATTAATTCTCAAACAGGGTCTCCCTAATATTGCTCATGCTGGCATGGCACTTTTTCTGCTTCATGTTCCCACCCAACTCTGAGAATTTTGAAGACACACACAGTCACACATGTTATTAGTCTGGCAGAGGGTGTCTTGCCAACTATATTCTCGGTCTCCAGGAATGTCTTTATATCTCCAATTTGTTAAATGCTATAAAGATGATGCTACTGCTGCTTTGTGTTCAGGTGCTTTGAGTATATACATAGGGAAGTGGCAGCTGTCCATACACATTCATCCATTTTTTTATTTTCAAATACTGGGAAATGGGGCTCTCTTTTATGTTTACTATTTAAAGGGCCTGTTCAGAAACACTAATGTCCACTGTAAAATTTCACAACTTAATTGTGACAACTTATCCATAGTCTTGTCATTTATTAGGTTTTTAGCTTATTTTGGTCATGACTGGCATGGTACCTGTTAACTGTCTGTTGGCTATTGTGCACATAGATGTCTTTTTACCTTATTTGATATGATGTCTAAGTTCTGTAGCCTTGTTATATTCCATCCCATCGAACAGTGTGATCCCCACCCCCAGATTACACATGGGGGATAATTGATCAGCTTTTTAAATTTAAGCAACTACAATCTTTCATGTCTAACTTCTTACTGATCAATAGGGATGTAAAATTACCTTCCTAAGTATATTTATAATCAGGTGTCTTATTTCCTGAGGATCAAATACAGTCTGTGTTAAGTGTATAGCTCATGGGAAATGTTACTGTGATGGTGTTGGTTTAGTTTATGATGTTGAGGCAGTTTTTTGAGCTTTATCTGTCTTTTATTTAGAATCTGCTCCAGGAGACAAATCAGTATCACATTCTTGCACAACTCCTTCCACATCTTCAGCCTCTGGCTTGAACCCCACATCTGCACCTCCAACATCTGCTTCAACAGTACCTGTTTCTCCTGTTCCACAATCACCAATACCTCCTTTACTTCAGGACCCAAATCTTCTTAGACAGTTGCTTCCTGCTTTACAAGCCACGCTACAGCTTAATAATTCTAATGTGGACATATCCAAAATAAACGAAGGTAAGTCATTTTAATAACAGTTTTTAACATCTGCACTATGTATTATAAAATTCTCAATTCAGCAGTGCCCCCACCCCCTTTCAAATTCTTGTTGGTGTTTGCTGTTTTGGAATTGATACCTCTAATGCCCTTGGTTGTATGATTGGCTTAGCAGTGTTTGTGTACAGTTTTCAAGTCTGTACTTAATTTAATACAAAGATCTTAGAAATTCTGGAAGAGGTAGATTGCTAGGTAAAAGTGTTAGTGTTTGTTGTTATTAGTGTTTTTGTTGTTGGTTTATATAAAGTCTGAAATCATATAAGACAGTCTATAAAAAGCATTCTTAAGCATCAAAAGTACATGATATTCCTGAATGCCAGCTGACTTAGTATTCCATTTTAAAACATGGTGAGTATTGGTATACAGGGCTTAATTGGCCAGCTTGTTGGGGGAAAAAATTGGTCCTGTGACATAGCAGCCATTTCTTTAATTGATTGCCAATAATGTACTAACTACTAACTTGCATAGGCTCCTACGAGGAGACTATTGGCTTACCTTAACTGTGAACCTGTTCTCTTCCTCTGGTCATTTTAAGTCATTATGCCCCTTGTATTGCTGTGTGTGCCAGGCTTTCACTTTGAAAATTTTATGGAACCAGTTTGGTTTTTTTTACTGTTGCTATTTGTTATCTATAAATTTCAGGTTGTTACTAATACCACATAAATTTCTTTATTTTGATTGGATTTTGAATGTTTTAAGTTCTTACAGCAGCTGTAACACAAGCTTCCCTGCAGTCTATCATCCACAAGTTTCTTACTGCTGGACCATCTGCTTTCAACATCACCTCTCTGATTTCTCAAGCTTCCCAGCTCTCTACACAAGGTATGTTTTTCTTCTTAGGTTATTTTTAAGATTGTCTTTCCCTTTTGTATTTTTTGAAATTAAAGGAAAGTTTGTTTTAGTTCAAGAAAATATTATAGTATGATTTTGACTTTTAATATTGGTATGCTCTTGGATATGTTTCCTTTTTGCACTTTGGTATTTATTTGACTGGGTCAGTGTATTTGTAATCGTATATTTTAATTAGAATATAAATTGTTGAGAAGGCTTTTTACTAAAAAAAAAAGCAAAAAGCAAACTATCTTATATCCTCGGACTTTTCTGAAATATCTCACTTGAGGCCTTAGAAGTTTGCATTGGGTTGTTGATAGACAGTTTTTTACTAGAAGATGCAGAAATAACTTTTGCCTTTGAGTTGGTTTGTGTCTCTTCTTTTCAAATGTATGCAAAAGAGGAGATGCATCAGCACAAGGGTCTCTGTCAGAAAATCCACAAAGAAAGCAGACATAGTGTGTGGAGCAATAGAAATTTAATGGTAGAAGTCCATTTGACTAGCTGTGTGAAGCAGGGGACTCTAGAGAGTTCCTGAGCCAAAGTGGAAAGTAAACCTGAACTAATGATGGTAAGGATGCTGCTGTGAGAGTATATAGTTTAGCTTTGCAATATCAGGAAGGAGATTTGATCTCACCGTAGGCTGTATTCAGTGAGGATATCAGATTCTGATATTCACCTGTGTATCTTTGCAGCATACAAAAAAGGTTTTGGAGGATGATTTGAAATTAATTGCTTTATTCTTTCACAGCCCAGCCATCTAATCAGTCTCCAATGTCTTTAACGTCTGATGCTTCATCCCCAAGATCCTATGTGTCTCCAAGAATAAGCACACCTCAAACTAACACAGTCCCTATCAAACCTTTGATCAGTACTCCACCTGTTTCATCACAGCCAAAGGTGTGTACCTTTGTAGGAATTAGGGAAATGGCTGCTTATAGAAATGATAACATTTTAGAATCTACATTTTAGGAAATGCCCTTTAAGAAGGAAGTTGTGGTGGCAAAGTGATTAATTAGTGGGTAACATTAGATGTGTCAACATGGATGAGAACATTTGGACATGAACTCATTTTGTGTACTGTGTGATTTATTTCTGATTATTTTCGTGATTGTGATCTGGAATTCTGGATAAACAGACCCTATGGGAGAATCTTAGTAGTTAGCAAATTTCTCTGTTGGTTGTTGTTGGGTGGTTTTTTTGTTGTTTTGTTTTTTTCCCTGAATTTCTTTTTAAAAGTGAATCACCTTATAAGAGTTTGACATTGAGTTTTTTGCCTGAGAATCATATGCTGTTTGTTTAAATTTTTATGTAAATCTAGCTTTTGTAGTAGAGTTATAAGAATTAAAACTGAAGGTCCTCCTGAATACAGACAGCATTTTTTGAAGCATCATTGGCTGTGTTTAGGTACAAAAACCACAATTAAAATATAACTGGACTACAACGAGATTTTACTAATGCTACACTAATTTTGGCACCTATCACATATTTGAATCTTAACTACAATTCAGAAGTCAATGCCAGTTCTGACTCTCCTTTATATATATGTGTGTTTATTTGTGTAAGTTTGTGTACACACAATGTGGAGCCATCTTCAATTAAAAAACATGTTATTATGAGTAAGGTTAATGAGGCTAACCAATTTGATCTGGGAATCCTGCCTCTCTGTCTTTTGAGTGCTGGTTTTCTAGGTTGGCTGCTTGCTAGGCTGGAATAAGATCTAGGGTTCTTGGTCCTGCTTTGACATTTATATCACAAGGTCTTTTTTCATTGAGTTGTCTCTTTTTAGGTATCCTACCAGTTAGTGAGGTTTAGAGCTAGCTGTGTGAAAAGTTGTAGGCTTGTATTTTTGTTGTTGTTGTTCTTTGTTTTCAGAGAATTATTAAAACTTAATTTTCTTTGGCTATGACATGAATACATATATGGTGTGTATGTGTGTATGTGATCTACCATTGCCAGTCATGGGCCTCTTGTTCTATCTATAAGATAACATTTTTTGAAGGTTTCTTAAATTGAATGTACACTAATACATACACAGACACATATACATGTGCGCACACACACACACACACATATATATATTTGCAAACACATTGATAGGTGGTTCAAATTAGGATATCTGTGTTCCAGTATTGTGATGTATATCTTTATAGAAATGATAAAGATAAATGCTATAGTGTATTAGAAAACTGGTGATTGTTACTATTGGGCATTTTGTAAAACAGTTTAAAATTTAATTTTTGGGGGAAGACTGATAACTAAGTTGTTAACGGAGGTGGGAGTTTGGATCCCAGCACTTAGTATGGGTAGCTCCTAGACATCTAGAAATAGTGTCAAAGAATCTAATACCCGTTTCCCACCTATATGACCAAGCATGCACACAAAATAAAGCAACTTTAATTTGTGAAAAGCGCTAATTTTAAGCTTATTGACTAGATGTGTAGGTAGCTAAAAACCAAACACCACCAATATTAATGTAATGAAACAAAATTGTAACAACTCTGTTAGCTACTGTAAAGTGTCATTGGTATTAGAATTTTTCTTACTTTGGTAAGACTACTCTATGGATAAAAACCTGTCTTAAAAATTTTGACATTTTAGGTTGGTACTCCAGTAGTTAAGCAAGGACCAGTGTCACAATCGGCCACACAGCAACCTGTAACTGCTGACAAGCAGCAGGGTCACGAGCCTGTGTCCCCTCGGAGTCTTCAGCGCTTAAGGTTAGTTGGTGTGTTAGGACTGTGGTGATTTTATTTTTGTTTGTTTTGTTTTTTAATATGGCATTCTGAGCAGGATATATATGATAGAACTTCACAGAACTTATTAACAAGTCCATGGGTAGCTTTACTGAAGGAGTTACATAGTTTATAAAAGAAATGTACAACAGTTATGACTGCCCTATTTGAAGAAAGTGACTTCTTTAAACTTTACCTCTATGGAACTAAACTATGTGATGCTTACACTAGAAAGGCATATGGCTTCATGTTTGGCAGCATATTTGCTTTTTAACCTGCTCAAGTTTTGAGTATAATGAAGTAAACAAAAGCCCTCACTTCTGAAGTTAGTGTGTTGCACTTTGCTAATATATTCAAGTCTGACCTTTCCTTTACAGGTCACCTTTAATATTGTTACAGAAGATTGTATTGTGTTCAGTACAATACAATTTCAAATGAAATTTGTTGAATGGTTTTTGGGGTTTTTTTTCTTTTTTCTGTTTTTATTTCTTGCTATGATACGGCAAAATAATTGAACTTTTTTTAGAAAAAAAAAATTGTTTTGGTTTTTTGAGAAGGGGTTTCTCTGTGTAACAGCTCTGGCTGTCCTGGAACTTACAGAGATCCATTTACCTCTGTCTCCAAAGTGCTGGGAGTAAAGGTGTGCACCACTAGTGCCCAGCTTCGATTGCATGTTTGTTTTGTTTTGTTTTTGTATTGTTGTTTTCTAAACAAGTATTTAAGACTTTCTACATCCAAAGGAGACCTGTTTTCTTCAAAGTAATTAATTGCCTTTGGAAGTTGGCTACTTAGCAGTGTTCTTCCCATTGCTCAGAGTTTTGGGAAACTATTTTTAAATATCCTTAAAGGATGCAGTATTATTTTAGATATACTCTCAGTGATAAAAACCTTTGGAAATTTTAGTTTTTGGAAATACCTGAAATTCATTTAGCATCAAGTCTGGTGGAGCAGGTAGAAAATCACTGAATTTTGGTTTTCACCACCAAGTATTCCCAAGCCATTGAGTTTTTAGAGGAAGACAACTAATGTTAGTGTGTCACCTGTTTGGTTTCATTCATCAGTGTTCTCTCAAGGTTTTTATTAATGGCTGTGTTTACCTGATAATATTTCACCCTATGATTCAAGTTTGATACTGAACATACATACATCTCTTTAATTAGAAGTTTATGAAATGAAAGTATTCACATGTACTTTTTTACATTTGTGACTATTAAAAGTTGACCTTTGCTTTATGTTTGTTGTATCTGAAGTCAGCTGTTGTCATAAGAATTTGGATATTTTTAATACATATTTTTTTTATATTATCTAGAAATTTCTTTGAAGCCTGCCAAACATTCAGTTATTTTCTCTTGCAGCAGTCAGAGAAGTCCATCACCTGGTCCAAATCATACTTCCAGTAGTAATGCATCAAATGCAACGGTTGTACCACAGAATGCATCTGCTCGGCCTGCGTGTTCATTAACACCTACGCTAGCAGCACACTTCAATGATAATCTCATAAAACACGTACAAGGCTGGCCTGCAGACCATGCAGAGAAACAGGTATGCTTCTCCCCCTTTCAGTCTTCTCTCCTCTCTTCTTCTATTTGTCACTTTTTCTTCTATGTGTTGCTGCTCTGAAATTCACTGTGTAAATGCAAAACAGGCTTGGAACTTCACAGCTTATTAACACTTCCTCTGGTAGAATGCTAGGATGATGGGGATGGACTAAAACCATATATAACCTGACTGAAACTTTGTATTTTAAGAACCCTGAAGGAAAAACTAAAACACTTTTACACTATTGAAGAAGCTTTTGTGCTTATCTATAGAAAGTTTTATTCTGTACTTTTAGTGTATTTCTTTTATATGTGTTCATATTTTATGTGAGCTTCATTTCTTTAACTATAGGCATCAAGATTGCGTGAAGAAGCCCATAATATGGGAAGTGTTCATATGTCAGAAATATGTACTGAATTAAAAAATTTGAGATCTTTAGTTCGAGTGTGTGAAATTCAAGCAACTTTGCGAGAACAGAGGTAAGTTTTTCACTGGTGTGTGTTTGTGTTTTCCTGTATGAGGAATCATCTAAAATAGTTGTACATTGGTTTTGAATGAGTTTATAAGCATTTTCAAGAAATGGTAAAAGCAACAGATATAAGAAAAGGGCAAATCAGGCAGAGATTTTCAGGCAGAGCACTGTGCGGGCCATGGATGGATGAGCTTCTGCCTTCCACAGACATTTCACCTTGTGGGGTAAACAGTAAATCACCTGCATTCGGAGTGGCTAGCTACTAGCTGTTCTTTCACTGTTTTCCTTTTTATCTGGTCATGGGGTTGGGAGCTGGCCTGCCTCATGAAAGGGAAGACTCAAGACACTTGAAATAAATGTTCATGGTTCCAACAGCCCAGGACAGTCAAAATAATGGTGTGTCTGTGTGTGTGTGAATGTGTGTGTACCAGAGGCCAGCACCTGTGTCTTAGTTGCTTGCCACCTTGTATCTTTGAGGCAGGGTCTCACAGACCTTAGAGGCTGGCTGGCCAGCAAACCCCAGACATCCTTCTTCTGTCATCTCCAGTACTGATATCACAGAGACATGCTGTCATATCTGACTGTTTAACATGCATTTGGGGAATACAGACTCAGATTCTCATATTTGTGCAGGAACTGCTTTCTTGACTGAATGAAATAATTGTCTTTGCAAGAATTATGAACAGTGATTTTTCTCCTGCCCATATCTGCTGGAAGTACATTTTAAGACCTTCATTAAAAGCCTATAGCTGGTTAGTAGCAAACCTCTAAATGTAATGCTTTCAGTATTACCTGGGCAGGTATTGACTGTTGATAGCTTTTCAAGTTTGAGTTACATTAATAGAGTTAGAGTGAATTTTCAGTTAGAGTGAATTTTCATTTTCCCACTACTCAATTTCTTAGAAAGAAAATTCTAAATCTTTGAACTTCAGATTCTGAATTTTTTTTTTTTTAACTTGTTAAACTTTACCTTTTTACTTATTTAAGGAAACATTTTTCAGTACCATGTTTTAGATGTCAGGATCCCTATGTGTAGTGGGACTACCAGCATCATGCCTGTGTTGGGGTATGATTTAGTAAACAATGGCTTCTTGAATTCAGCCATTGCAATGCCATAAAGGTCAGTTTGATACTCAAGAAAGGGACTAAGTGATTAATAGTAGGAGGATACCATGTACAGCTTGTTTATACTGTACAAGATGATGATTCACATCCTAGGACAGGACAAGAAGGATATGAAGGGACTTATTCAGAAAAAGAACAGCACAGTTTAAGCTGGGGAATTGTTTGTTTCTTGAGCTTTTCAAATTTAAAGTGAACACAGAAGGCCTGCATGATTTGATGTGACAGTTGCTTAACTAAGGCGAAGGTGTCCTTGTTGTCAGTCTCTAACCCTGAAGAATGGACAGCTCCTGAGTGTAGAATGGCCTTAAGCATGCAAACAGGAAGCTTCCTGCAAGAATCTTACCATTGTCTATTTTAGGAAGATGAAGTTAGTTCAGATGTGGGAATCACATGAGTCAAATTGAAATCTTCATGATCTGTATGTAATTGTATCATGTTGTAGAAGTATAGTCTACCTGCTGAGTGCTGTGGTGTCTTGGCTTCCCATTAACTTGTAGTCTCTTTATTTGAGGTTTTCCTCTTAGGCTTGTAACTGTACTCCTTGGTTTATAACTGTGCTTCACAAGGATCCATTACTTTAAAAATGAGATGTTGATGACAGCTAATTAGAAATGTCCCTCTTGGTTTAATGTTAGCTATAAATTGCATGGTTAAGTTGGCTCAGTTAAAATCTTAGATTGCTGTTTATATTTTTAAATCCTTAGAATTAAAGGCAATGTTATATTGTCTAGCCAAGTTGTAGTGTTTTTACAGTCTTACTATTTTTCCCTGTGATTATTGTGTTTATTTGATATTTCATATAGATAAGATTAGGTAGCATAAGGATATTTGAAACATGTAAAACTTTGTAATGATAGGTTTAATTTGGCACACGTTTCATCTATATCTGTAATATTGTAGCTTATTGAATTGCCTATTTCTAATCTTAACATTATGAATAATAGATGCAATATAGCATTATCTCAATAGTTACTACCTACCTTTTTAATGCCTATGCTACACATAAATTTCAAATCATTCTATATATTTGAAATAAATATTGAAAAATGTTAGGAAATTACAAAATGTTTCAGCTTACTTTTCCAATATTTTAATGTATGTGTTAAGTACTCTTAACTATTAGCTAAGACTTTTTAATTATTCAGTATTGGCACTCATGGTATATTTTCATAGTTTTTGAAACATACAGATCTTAATATCTGTTTTTATTTTTCAGGATACTATTTTTGAGACAACAAATTAAGGAACTCGAAAAGCTAAAAAATCAGAATTCTTTCATGGTTTGAAGATGTGAATAATTGCACATGGTATCTATCCTATACGAACTGTAAATCTGTTGCCCAGTCATAACTTTTTGAGCTGCATTTAAGTAGACTGTGGACCGTTAAGCTGGGCAAAGGAAATGACAGGGGGACGGGGGTCTGTGAGAGTCAATTCAGGGGAAAGATACAAGACTGATTTGTAAAACCCTTGAAATGTAGATTTCTTGTAGATGTATCTTCACATTGTAAATATGTTTTGTAGAGTGAAGCCATGGGAAGCCATGTGTAACAGAGCTTAGACATCCGAAACTAATCAATGGTGAGGTGGCTAAATACCTAGCCTTTTACATTGAAACCTGTCTGCAAAATTAGCTTTTTTTAAAAAAGAAAAAATTTGGGGGGGTTAATTTATCATTCAGAAATCTTGCATTTTCAAAAATCCAGTGCAAGCGCCAGGTGATCTGTCTAAGGATACGATTTTGAGCAGTGTACAAATATCATGAGACAACTGTTCCGTACTTGCACCTGATCAAGAGCAGTGCTGCTCCATTGGTTTTGCAAAGAAATGTTTTCATTTCCTGTATGTTCCATTCCCTCTGAAGTCCTTGGCCTGATTTTATCCATTTTTTAAGGTGCCCCTTCTCCTTTCTTATGGCACTGTTGCTGTGGCACTTTTCTATAACCTTTCATTCCTGTGTACAGTAGCTGGAAGTTGCAGTGATCGAGCATAACCCACATGTTTGTATAAATTATTGAAATCCATTTGCACCCTGTAAGAATGGACTTAAAAGTACTGCTGGGCAAGTGTGCTGAAAGTACATTGACTGCTCAAGTGCAAGGAAGTGGCCCAATGAACATGGTTGTGGGAGGGGAAGAGGAAACAAAGCTAGTCAGATGTGAATTGTATCTGTTGTAATAAACATGTTTAAACAAATAAATTTTGTTACTTTTCTTTTCCTTTGGTCAGTGCATATTAGAATTTGAACTACATGGGGATTCTTTATCAAGACTATTCTTGTTGAATATTTATATCTTATTACAATAATTCCTTAAAGGCAGGTTTTGTGTAAAGCATATTAACAATAAATTGTGTAAAAGATATTTAATGAATGTGAAATTCAACAAGAATGATGAAGTCACTTCCCAAGTGGTGTCATTTGTTCAACTTGGTTTACCTGTCTTGCTATTATGACACTTCATTTTGAAGGATGTTTGTGTTGTAGCTAACTGTTCAAGTCTGGTGCTGACTGCTTTTTCTTAGCCATCACAAAACGCTCAGTTTGTGTAATTGGAGTTTCCTGCTGTTACACAGAAATGGTGGGAAAGCTCAGCTTTGTATATTGTTTCCTAAAGTATATTAAAATAAAAAAAGAAACTATTGCTACTATAAAACTACCTTGCCTTTTTTTCCTCCACTTTGCTTAAAAGTATTAGTAGTTACATGGCCTTAGCACAACACTTCCAGTGTTGTACCAAATCACAGGAGTTTTTGTATGCAGAAGAGTCTTTAATCTTAAAATTGTAACTTCCAATTTAAGGGTTATTTGTTGTTGTTTGTTTTTTGTTTTTGTCATTGTTGGGGCAGATAAGTGCTTCCAGATCTACCATTACCAAGGGCTGATTTTTCTTTTGCTCTATAATCAGTGCTAACTTTATGAAATACTGCATTCTAAAAATTAATTTTGTGCTTTGACTGTATTCATTTAATTATATTTAAGACACAAAAGGTAACTTTAAAACTTTCTTTAACATTAATCAGCAAATCCTAAATGATAATATTGGTGTTTTCCGAAACTGATTTTATGGTATGATGGAGAGAAGGGATAGCCTTACCCTGGAAGCTGACTTCTGCTTGTTAACTTACTTACAAGTACTTTTTAAAGGTCAAGAAAAGAAAGAGAAATGTCAGGTTATGACACAATGTTCATACCTGTGGAGTTTTTACCATCTGAACTGTACCCAAATGTGTATATAGAGTCCTGAAGAATTATGTCAAGCTAAAACCCAGGCTGTGCCTTTTTTGGCAAATGACTACAGATTTGTTGTGGAAGAAGTAACAATTTCATGGTCAGGTACAACTTGACTTGTGGGTTGCATAGATGATTTTTGTTGTCAGTACTCCATTTATCTATTTATATCACTATATTTCTATTTGTTTTAATATTTACAGCCTTATGTGGATTAGTTAACTCTTAGAAAAATGCCTAATTTGAAATCTCTTGTGGAAATACTTTGTAATTGATCCAATTGCATTTTTGTAGTAAAACATTGCACTTTAATACACTTGCTGTGTCTGGCTCCTAATCTCCTGAGGTGACTAAGGTGTATCTGTTAGAGCAGGTACAGTATCTGGGAATATCCTTAGTAGCCATGAATTTGAACATGTAACCTGATTTAAAGAATTTGAAAAAAATAAATTCTGGATAGCTCTAAAACACCTTACTTCCCTTCCTGTCCATTTCAAAAATAAGTATATAAACTTGTAGCTACTGTTACCACATGGTAGTAATAAATATGATAGAAAATCATCCCCTGAAGAGAATTGGCATCTCTGCTTATTTTTTCTATTAAGCTTAACTTAGTTTCAAAACCTGGGCCTGTTTTGTATTTAAGCACACTGAATATTTCCTACTTAAGAAGGGGTTTAAAAATTTACAAGTGAGATTGATTTTCTTATTTGGGGTTCTGTTTATCAACACCTTAGCTCTAAGGGAATCCTTTAAAAGGGAACATGCAGGAAAGACTGCCTATCAGTCTTGAAGTTGCTGCTTCAAGCTACTGTAATTAGGTGCTGGCTTTAAATATATAGTTCTTTTCAACACCTGTAAACATGACTATATTCTTGTATTTGTACAGAAGTGTACAAAATAATACTAAAAAGTAATAAAAATCTTTTGACTCTTGTGCAATTATTTCAGAAATGTGTGACAGTCTTAAGGGCAAAATTGTGTGTTTTAAGGTAATTTAAAATACTTGTTCTACATAGCTACTTAAAATGTTAGTAGTTGTGTTTTATCTTTTTTTCAAGATGTGAGTGAAAATTCCAAGAGCTTTAGGCATCCATGTCTAGCACAGTACTCAAATTTTGTGAGCTCCAAGATTGATTCCCAGGATACTTCCTTCCCCCCCCCCCCCCCAATGACTGAAGGTTTGGTTTGGTTTTTGGCAGGGGCGACTTGCCTAGATAGTCTCTTGAATGGAGACTCAGTTATGTTCAGATTGCCTCTGAGCTGATGACTTCCTGACACCAGTCAGTGTAGACATTTGCCTTGATGAGGTGAGTACCTGGAAAAAACTTCTTTAGGATTGGTTCTCTCGTTCAAGGCTCAATTCCAATCATTTTGCTCCTTGCCATGTGTAGCCCACCTTCCAGCTTTGCCTTTCAAAATGCATTCAGTGCCACTCAGTACTGAATACAGCTGTTCATTCTGGTGTCATCAGTCAGGATGCTGGCACATTCTAACCTTTAGGTTCTTACAGGCTCTTACCCATCATGCTGCCCATGTACCTTTTTCTTTGTGGTAGATAAACCACACCCTGTTTCTGTAGAGAGTATTTCAGGCCCACTGCTCAATTATGTCTAAAGCACTGTCTGGATTTCACTTCAAGCCTTGGAAGTGCTCAGTTCCTCTCTTGCACATTGCAGGCTATATCCACATAATAGAAGTAGGAAATCTTAATGCCTGTAAATAGTATTCTAGTTCACATTGGTTATCTGCAAAGTAGCACTACACATAGTACCTCATATAGTTTGTTTGAGCACATGATGTTTCCTTAATGCTGAGTGAATCACAGCTGTCACAAGGTTTTGGACAGAACCAGAATTTTCAATGTACAGTAGTTATTAAAATTTTCTTTATGCAAAAAAATTTCTTTATGCTTTTATTTTGAATACCTTTGGCAGGTGAGACAGGGAAGAAGCAACAAAGAAGGGAGGTTGTTTGATTATAGTTGAGTCTAATTAAAATAACCAAATTCTGAAGTTCTAATTGCCATTAATGGTTAGCATGGTGAAATGCTTCTTAGGACAGAAATAACAGAAAAGGTAGCAGAAGCCTTTGAGCACAAGTAAATTAGCTGATGAGAATTAAGACACTGTTCCTGGGGCTGTGACCCAGGATGGCCTGACCCTGTCCCTAAGGTAGAATTCTGTGAGGTGTGAGAGGACTCCACCACCAGTTCCCCTAGATGTCTCTAATGGACATCGACTTTGCTTAAGTGATTCCTCATTTACCCAACCAGATACTACTGAAATTTTAGCACAAGAACATGATGCCCATTTTCAAAATGTGCTACTATGCATTTGACTGGCAAGTGGTTGTGAGAAGGCCTACCCTTGAAGTAGGTTTGAATGGTTTATTGGGCACTCTGTACATGCTTATTAATTGCCCAGTTTAGAATGTGATCAAATGATTTCACTCTCAGAAACTCCTGGGTGCTTGTGTAAGGACAGTGGTTTTTATTTTTGCATTGTTTCCGTTCTCTGGACAAGCCTGGTGGAGTCCCAACAAATGTCTTAGATGAGTGTGGTCTATTTTTGGAAAGTTTGCCCTGTAGTACTGTTTTGGAAAATATTTATGCAGTATCATGTATAAATTCAAACCTCGGGTTTCACCTTGGTCTTGGGCATTTTATATTTAAGTCATGAGCAGAAAATTGGCTGCAGAGGAGTCACTCTCTGCCAGTACTCTCAGACTGGCAGTGGGTTAGTTTCTGAAATGGGTTTCCAAAGGTCCTACCTAAAATAACTGATAATTGATGACATTGCAGAAGGTAGCCTCAGATTTTAAAAAGGCAAAACATCTCTCCACACAGACAGTAAGCACCCAATCCTCTATGATTCAAGAAGTGATAGCCACACTGAAAGGAATGTAGAGCATCTGAGTTTAGTGAGTTACATTTTCTAGTCACCCTGAATCAGTGCCATAGTTTTAAATGGGGGAGTAGGAAGGAAAAGACAAAGCTGGGCCTATGGGTAGGTAACACATGAGAATGAAGTCACTGTAACCAGAGTGCCAGCTGAAGCTGACAGAATTTGGTCTTGCTCTTCTCTCAGCAGTGTCTACATTTACAGTACTTAGGTAAAAGCTCTGGGACATTTTCTGTAACACCAGAGGGAAGAGATTTTAAATACTCTAAAGGAGGATTTTATGACATTTTCGCACATACCATTAAACCAGGTTATTCATCTTTCCACTTTCCTGCTTGTTGCAGGATATTTAATCACGCCATGAACCCCGAGATTGTGTTATTTAAATAAAATCAACCATAGGTCAAATGGCAGAGTAGACACCAGTTGGCTGGAAATAGCCATAGAGAACGAGGGAAGTTGGGATGTCACAGGCTGGCTAAGAGGCACAAGAAGTGTAAGGGAGGGATATCAGGTTGGAAGATTTTTGTTTCAGACAGCACAGGAGAGAAACCTCTTTGAGAGGCTGCTTTCTCTGCCTCTGAGCTAGCAAGTTTTCGCTCCAGCATCTGGCTCCTGAGTCTTTATTGGTAAAACAAAAAGATAATTAGTTTAAACAACAATTGCTTCCCTACATTGAGGCAGCAGCAAGTCACCTGTGGCTGTGGAGATGCAGTGATAGGGTCAGGTGCAGCTGTTGTGCTACTGATAAAAATCAACAATTGGCACTCCCAACAAGATGCACTACCACACATACAGAGAAATGCCAGCAACAGACAAACTGGAAAGTAATCAGATTGGATAAGACACCCCAGAAGTCCTTAAGGAGAGTGTTAAGAAAAATCTCCATTATGTTAAGAATGGGACATAATCACAATGTAGGGCATTAGGACCTGTGTGGTGCTACTTTAGATGGCTTGAAAATAAAAAGCTAGAAATAAAGATAAATGACTTAACAGATTGACATAATACCAATTATAAATGCTATCAGTCTGGTAATTCCTATTTTATTTTTAGTAACTGTAGTGGTTTGCTGTGCCAAACAGGAAAATTTACTGATAAGATACATGCTATAGAAAGCTTATAAAATGGAAATAAGAAAAATCCTCAGACATAGAGGAATTTAGACAAACTACCATGTGATGAAACTGAAGAGGGTGGCCCAAATTAGTTTGTCCAGTTACTATACAAGAACTACCAGGAGATGATAAGACACCCCAAGATTATCAAGAAGTTAGGTAAAGGGGCTGGAGAGATGGCTCAGCGGTTAAGAGCACCGTCTGCTCTTCCAGAGGACCCGGGTTCGATTCCCAGAACCCACATGGCAGCTAACAACTGTCTGTAGTTCCAGTTCCAGGCATACACCAAGGCAAGAAAATAAATAAAGTTTAAAAAAAAAAGAAGTTAGGTAAAATCCTGCAGAGAATTTAAATTGAGATGTAAGGAAGCAATCACTTCATACACTATGCATTCACTTTAAATGAAGCAGATGTTAAATCCCAACACTGGAAAGAATTGACAACAGCCATATTGGAAGCTGGTCCTCAGTTACATTGGTGAAAATAGTAGAAAGAGGAAGCTAAGGCCATAAAACAACAAAATGGGGCTAGAGGCATTAATGTTCTCCAACATCAGTTTCTAGATGAAGTACAATGTGCTGAATTGCTAAGAGAGCTTAAATTTGATTACCAAACCTTGGTCATATTATTTAGAAGATTTAAATACTTGGAAGAAGGTTGAAGAATAAGGTAAGAGGTTTGACTCATTTACTATAATTATACAAAGCCCCAGAGACTCCTTCAATGATTTTTTTTAAAAAAATAAAGGTTGACTTCAGCTGTTAATAGAACAGTACCAGATCCGGAAGTCAGATGGATATTTATTGAATCTTTGGCCTGTGAAAATGCTAATTCAGAATTTAAAAGAGTGATTAGGCCTTTGAGATGAAGATCACCAATAGAAGAAGTACAATTGATATTGGATTTCACACCTATGATGCTGCTTTGATAGAAGTAATTTCCAGAATTTTTTTTTAAAAAATCAAAATGTCAGCTATATTAATTATGGTTGTAAAAATTCCCAGCACACAGCAGTCATGTGGCAAATCCAACATTGCACCAGGTGACATAAGAATTCCTGGTATGTAGCAGTGGCCATGTGGTAAACTTAATGTGGCCCCCAGCAGAGCATTCCATATAGAAGGCATGCTCCCAGGAGTGGCTATATAAATCTTTGCCTACCTGTCTCTTAATGAGACAGCACGTGAAGGCCAGATTCTTCTTCCATCCCCCACACCCTCATACCCACTTGGTAACTCCCTTGAATAAACTCTTGTGTGTGGCATATCTGGTGATGTGCATCAGTTCTCATGCACAAAACCAACAATGGTAAACAAACAAGGTCATTTGAAAGGGTTTGTAGGTAAGATATTCTTAGAAACAATGATTTGTCTAGAAATAATCCAAGTACAAAGCCCCAGCATTGGACTTATAAATGCAGATCAACAATGGCCAGGCAAGGCAAACGTTTGCCATTGAGAAATGCCTTGGGGACCCCCTATAGACTCCAATATCAAATTTTGTTTAATCATTCACTGTCAGCATTGGAGAAATTCCTCCACCGAGAAATTAAAAGACTTAAAGCCTGTTTTTAAAAGTCATACAGCTCTGGGTGTAATCATGGACAGAGTAACTTCAGCAGATAAAAAGTTCAAGAGACCAGAAAATGAGATTTTTTTTGGCAAGCTGCTATAAATGATCAGAGACCAAAGCTAAGCATACTAATAAATGGCATTGAAATTATAAGATTATTAGACACAGGTGCAGATGCAACAATAATTTCACCAAAATGTTGGCATCCAAACTGCCTTCTGCAGGAAGTAAATGTTCAGTTTTGAGAGATTGAAACTTTATCTCAGGTAAAACAAAGTACAAGAGGGATCCTGTGTATATGGCCAGAAGGACAGAGAGGAAAATTAAAGCCATATGTGGCTAACAGCAGTGTATTTATGGTAACTTGATTTGTTGGAGCAATGGTAAACAAAGATAAACATTCCTCCAAACTCAGAAACAAACCAAAAAACAAAGATTGCTTTTGAAAAAAATACTAAAAATATTATTGAGAACAGTTATTGACTATTCAAGTTGTACATAAGTAGGGCTCAAAGGCTGTTGGACTTCCAAAGGTACCAACAGCCTTTTAAAATTGAGTGCCAAACCTGTGTAAATGGAACAATGGCCTTTGACTTTAGGAAAGTTACAGGCACTGAAGCCATTACAAGAGCAGGTAAAAGCTCAACATAATGAAAAACTGACCACACTTTGGAATTCTCCTCTACTCATTATTAAAGATAAATTTGGAAAATGGAGAATAATAACAGATCTAAGAGGTATCAATAATATGATTCAGCCAATGGGCTCTTCACAGTCTGGAATTCCCTTGCTTGCTTTAATACCTAGATAATGATATGTTAAAGTGATTGATCTAAAAGACTGCTTTTTTACTATACAAGAACAGGATAGAGAAAAATTTGCCTTCAATGTGCCTACTTATAATAATTCTAAGCCTGTTAGAAGGTATCAGTGGAAAGTTCTTCTATAGGGGATGTTACACAGCCTCACCTTTGACAATATTTTGTATGACAGCTATTATAAATAATTCACAAACAGTTCCCTCGATCTCTATTTACTTTTATATGGATGATATCTTACTAGCTGATTCAGACATAGATACCTTAGGAAAAAAATTTGATAAAGAGAATTTTGCCTCACTGGGGAATACAAATTGCTTCTGAAAAAATAAAAATAGGAGATTCTATTAATTAGCTAGGCTATAAGAGAGCTTTATAGAAAGTTCAGCCACACAAAGTACAAATCAGGGGAAGTTAATTGCAAACTTAATAATTTTTAAACTTTTGAGAGATATTAACAGGCTATGGCCCAAAATTGAATTAACTACTCAAGAGTTATGTAATTTATTTCAAATCTTACAAGGTGATGATAACTTAAATAGCTCCCCAAAAAATATCAGTTGAGGCTGAGAGAGAATTGATTCTGGTAGGGAAAAAATTTCAGAATGCACATATAGATTGGTTGAATTATATCCTACTCATTCTACCTTCCTCTCATTCTTCCTATAGGAAGGCTTATGCAGAGAGAAGATAATATCTTAAAATGGACTTTTTAAGCCACACATACAGAGAAAAAAACTAAAGACCTATTTAAAAAAAGTATCTCAATTATTCTGAAAGGGAAGTTGAGACTTAATCAATGAGCAGAAATTGTAGCACCATTTACTACATTTATAGGCAGAAAATAAATATCAACAAAGAGTTTGCACTGATTTTTGGGGGGAGATTAGCAACAAATATCCCAAAAACAGGAGACTTCAGTTTATCAAAAGAACCAATTGGATTCTCTAATACTGGGAAAGGAACACCAATTCTGGAGCTCCTACATTGTATACTGATGCAAGTAAATCAGGAAAGATAAGTCACAAGTCAGTAAAATTAAGCAAAATGGTTCAAAACCCTTATGACTCAGTTAAAAAAATCAGAACATTCTCATGATACTAGATTTTTAGAACCTCTTAATATAGTTACTGACTCAATATGCAGAAAGAGTTGTTTTACATATTGAAAGTGCTGAAATTACTCCAGATGACTCAAAATTAACTTTGTTTATTCACTTACAATAAATAATCATAGATAGAAATCATCCCTTGTGTATAACACATATCAGATTCCATATGCATCTACCAGGCCTGCTAGCACAATGTAATAATGTAATTGATCAACTATTGGTAGGAAATATACTAGAATCTTCAAGATTTCATAAGAAACACCATGTTAATAGCAAAGGTTTGAAGAAAAGTTTTTCTATCACTTGGCAACAAGCCAAGTAGATTCTAAGAAAATGTTCTACTTGTTCTTTATTTAACTCCACTGCCTGCAGGAAGTAATAATCTAAAGGGTACTCAAAGAAATAAAATTTAGCAAATGAATGTGTTTCATTTCACAGTTTGGAAATTAAATTCTGTGCACCATGCCATAAATACATATTTAGGATTTCAATGAGCAACTGCTTTTACTTCTGAAAAGAATAATTCTGCAATTACACAATTATTAGAAGTTATCACTATTATGGGAATATCTGTGTAAAAATACTGACAATGCTCCAGCAACTGTCTCTAGTAAAATGAAACATGTTTTCATATTACAACATAGAACAGATTATGGGTATACCACATAATCATCTGGACAAGCAGTTATAAAAAGATGTAATCTTGGTCCTCAAACCGATGGATGTATGGCAACAACATGTCTGTTCCACTGCTTTCCATTGTGCCTGATGCCCAGAAGGCCACTGGTATGGTTATTTTCCTTTATGGATTGGGAGACTCTGAGCATGGGTGGGCAGAAGCTTTTGCAGGTATCAGAAGTTCTCAGATCAAATATATCTGTCCATATATTGTTTTGTGCAACCTCAGCCAGCAAGGAAGACGCAACACTGGATCCTTCTCTCTGCAGTTTATTCAGGCCTTTCAGATATCTTCTTATCTTTCACTCATTCGCTCATTCTCTCACTCACTCACTCAGACGAACAACCACTCTCTCACGAAAGACCCCGGGGGGAAGCCTGCTCTTAGTGAAATACCCTCAGGGCTTCCAATCCAAGATAGCCACGTGGGCATCACCGATAGGCTCAGATACGCGGAAACAAGCCAGATCCTTGGCCTTAGCCAAATATGGACTTGTTTACCAGGGAGAGCGCTCAAGGCCAATGCCATCTTAAGGTGTGGCTGTATGCAGCTCCCTACAATATATGCCTGTTATGCCTGTTACATTAAATATGAATATGGCTGTGTCTTCCTGGTTTGATATTATTGTACTTTTACCAGGTTCTCAGGAGGATGAATCTGGAATTAAAACAGGTGGCAGAAAATGTAAAAGTTTTGATAGATCAAGAGGTGAAGAATGGCATTCCCTCTAACAGAATTACTTTGGGAGGATTTTCTCAAGGAGGCACTTTATACCACACAGCAGACAGTGGCTGGTGTTACTCAATTGCTGGCTTTCACTTTGGGTTTTGTTTCTACAGGGTCCTATCAATAGTACTAATAGAGCTGTCTCTAATCTCCAGTGCCACAACGATTGTGACCTTTTACTTCCCCTAGTATTTGGTTCTCTTATTATTGAAAAACTAAAAGCATTGGTAAATCCATCTAATGTAACATTCAAAATCTATGAAGGTATAATGCACAGCTCCTGTCAGCAGTAAATGATGAATGTTAAGCAGTTCATTGATAAAATCCTACCTCCAGTTGATTGACATCTCTAAGAGGCCCTTTATAGGTGTTTGCCATCATCACTGTAGTAGGGTATAAACCCTTTCCCATGCTTGATCTTGCAGTGTCTAATGTTCACAGTGTTAAAATGTTTTGCAAATACATACCAGTGATACAAACTAAATGATGTCTTCTTCATGGGAAATGTACGATCCTTTTAAGTTTCTATACATATATCTGCATTTCACAATCCAGAATATACTAGTATGAAAGTAGGTGAAGAGAAGCGCCTAGCTTCTTCTCAAATTAATTCAGCAAAATCCATGACTACAACTAGAATTTTATTACATCATTTCAAAATTACTAGTATGCTCACTAAAAACTTGTTCAGATCTAAACAAGCTGTTAAGATAATCTGTAAGTGAGTTGTAAATGCAATGAGTTGTCACAACCACCTTGACCAGCAAGGAAGACGCAACACCAGGCTCTTCTTTCAGCAGTTTATTCAGGAACCTTGAACAATCTTCTTCTGACTTCTTCTGACCCCGGGGAAACCTGCTCGTGGCCTAAATAGCCTCTGAACAGCCAACCCTAGTACGCCACGTGGGCACTACCATTAGGCCCAGGTTCATGGAAGCAAGCCAGATCCTTAGCCTTAGCCAAATATGGAGTTGTTTATCACTGAGAGCACTCACCATCGGGAAGGTGGAGGGTGGAAGCCAGAGCCATCTTTTTTTTTTTTAAACTTTATTTATTTATTATTTACTTATTTATTCATTTGCCTTGATGTTTGCCTGGAACTGGAACTACAGACAGTTGTTAGCTGCCATGTGGGTGCTGGGAATTGAACCCGGGTCCTCTGGAAGAGAGGACGGTGCTCTTAACCACTGAGCCATCTCTCCAGCCCCCGCCAGCGCCATCTTTAAGGTGTGGCTGCACGCAGCTCTCTACAATGAGTTAGACTCTGTGAGTTACTCCACAATTATTCACCATGCAGTGTCTGTATTTTTATAAGTGTATTCATATATATGTGACCATAATACATAAGAATTAGATGCTATTTATTTTCTCTGATACTAGGGATAATGCTTTTTAGGTGGCAGAAAAGTGGCATTGGTCTCTTAAATTAATGTCCCTTTTATTGGGGGATGAGGCTGTTCTTTTCCTTCTATTTAATTGTTCTCTCAAGAAACAAAAAAGTTTTTTCCTTTCTTGATTTTTCATAGAAGACTAATATTGCCTCTCTGCCACAAAAAATCTGTATATATATATATAATATATATATTATAATTTGAGATTCTGAATCACAGACCTATATTATTTCAAATCTAGGTAATATGAAAAGAAACCAAACATTACCTAAGTTACATATTTCAAAAAACTGCACCTTAGTCCAACTTTAGACTGTAGAGTTATCAGCATGCTCAGTCTTGAAAAATAATTCTATGGTTTTATTTTTCTGTAGACAGTTTAAAGGTTAAATAATATCTTGGCACTTTCAGAAATAAATACTTAAGAATAGTTTTGAAGTCTAATTTCTAAAATAGTTACATCTTATCACAGAGTTTAAGTTTACATTTTCTTTACATATGTTATCCTTGAAACCAAATATTCTTCAAGATGGACAATCAGAAAGTTTTGTTTTATTTTTATCTGGTAACAAAATAATTTGAAATTTTCATCTTAGGTAAAGGAGTTTTTGAGAATTAGTTTCCTATACAAACATTAAAATTGCAATCATTTTATTTTAAACAACATGTCCAAAATACTGGTGAAAATTATTTAGATAAATTTATGAATAATAAAAACCTGTTAGAACACACACACACACACACACAGTGTAGTTGCAATACAGTTAATCATGTTGCAAAAATTATTTGTGAATCGTTATTTTTCCTGCTATTTCTAACTGACCACGGTCATGCTAAGAAGCATCATTATAAACAGGTGCTAACTGATACGGAGGTCATTTGGTATGGACTAAATAGGATGTTAATATGCTTATGTCAAGATTTAAAGCAATTTCAAACAATCATTTACTATTTTGCTTAACTTTGAAGATCATAAACTTACTTCAGGTATACCATCAGTAAAATTTTATTTGTGGCAAAAAGTATTTCATTGATTTCTTGTGCTGTAATGTGGGAAAATGTCAAGACTTCAGTTTCTATCCATGTGAAATGAAATTTAATTCTGGTTTTCTTGAATTGTGTTAAAAAGTTAAAATAGAGTCTTACTACATAGCCCTGGCTGCCCTGCAATTTGCCTAATAAATACTTACTTCTAAAAAAAATATCTAACTGCATTTTATAGATATGGTCAATAAACAAAAGGGGTAATTATGAACCCACAGAGATAGATCACTCAGTGCTTTATTAACTTTAAATTTTTAAAATAGTAATAAGAAAGGAAGGACAGCCACAGAGAGATTTGGAGTAATAGAAAAATCTGCAGAATTAAATCAGCCTGTATATATTTTTTTTAAAGACTGTTGACCTCAGAATGGAATATTATTTTGGGAAAGAAGTGTTGCTTTTGTTTCCAAAGGAAAATAAAAGTTGTGGATCCCATCAAGATTGATAAAAATTAGTTTCAAACAGGAAGGGGTCTCTTGATTAAGGAGAGACATTAGTTCATGAAACAGCCTGGTCACTCAATCCAAACTAACATAAAGACTGAAAAATGTCTTTCATTTGATCATGTATAAAAATTTTTAGTTAAAAGAAAATATTTTTTTTCTGTTGACAAAAATTATTTTGCCTTAACAAAGCTATTACCTGTCTAAAAAGAACTTCCCAAAGTTAGGTTTGGGGCAGGGTTTTGTTTTTATCTTCCTAGGAGAATAAAAGCATCTAACTAAGATATCTGGAGACCACTGGACAAATAATGTATCTGAAGAAGAACGAATCATCAAAAGAAAATGTCCCAAGAAAATGAATAAATTGTTATAACAGTATAGTACACCTCCAACAGGGTAGATTACATTAATTTTCTTAAATGCTTGTTTTTGCTTCTTTGTACAAACATAAAAAGCAAATGGTCTTATTGTAGTCCCAATGCAATTAAAAATTAAAACTGGCTTTGGACTTGGAGTGTGACTCTCTCCTTTAAACTCAAGCATGCTTGTTAAAATAAAATCCAAAGTCTCTGTCTCATGTCAGAAGAGACTGCTGGTATGAGACAGAAGAAAACCAAATTTAAGGGACTATTCTATTGCTGCTAACCTCATCACCTTTTGCTTTTTATTTGACTTTTAAAAACTTTTCTTAAGGTTTAAATGCTATCACAAAATCTGAAAGATTACTAAGTGTATATAAACTTTCTGACATGATACTAGTTGTCATATAGAGTACTCACTGATTCTAGAAATCAGCTTCATCTTGTTTCCTGTATATGTTCTCAGGTTTGAGTCTGAATTAGGTAACTAGGAACTAAGTTTGTGTGATCCAGATATATTTACCATATTGTGGTCCTTTAACTTTTGGAGATCTGCTACATCTGACATTTAAAATTTTATTGTTTTCTGTACTATTCCTAGCAGTGACTCCAAGAAGATGGGCCTTGCAATAAAGAATCTACCTGGATTGCTGTAATGTCACCAAACTGACAATCATCACCCAAAGATCAGGTTCAGACTACAAAATGCTCTGGACATCTTAAAACTAGCTGAGAGGGTTCAGCTTCAGGGACAGGAAGTGTGGGCAGAGCTACCAGGCTAAGAAAACTAGGTAACATTTCAGAGCAGATACAGATGCCAGACACAGATGCCACAGACACTGCAGCCATGTGACAGAGGCACTAGGAGAGATGGCAGCAGACACAGAGGAAAGAAGCTGAAATGCTGCTCTGAAAAAAGGTATCGAGCTGCATGGCTGAACAACATGGGTTGAGTTCAGATGAAGGAGTTAGCAAGTTATATGCCTGGGCCTTAGGTCAATTTAGCAGAAAATTAATGTGTCTGTGTGTCTCTGTGTGACTACATGTGTTTCTGCCAGACTGTCAGAGTGCTGGTCAAACCTCTAGTCCAGGCCCAGAAAGTCCAGGCCAGAAACCATTCACAACACACAGCTTTTTTATTATGGTGTAGTAGATTTTCTCCATCTCCAACCTCTTTGGGTTTTTATTATCTTGTCCTAACCTGATGACTACCTGCTCTATCCCAGTCCTTACACTTCCTCCAGAGTGCTCAGACCTGTGTAATAATATAACCTGAGTTATTTACATCTAACTCCCCCATGATGGTGAGAGAAACTTAACATGGAACCAGGCATCCCTTAAGGGCTGTTGACCTTTGTCCTGGAATGCCTGTGGGATCCTAGTGGCCTGCAGAGAGATAAGAATAAGATAATGGTGATCCTGCTGTGAAGCATTTAACCACTTGCCTCTTGCTTTTGCAAACTCACTTATGGTTGTGGGACTGGGATGAAGTGATCCTTCATAATTATATAATGGGAAAGAAATACAGCTGAGGGGAGTAAAATAATTGTCTTGCCTAGCTGTCGATTCAATGGATAATTGTATTGTATACCTTTGATACCCACCTTTACAAACCCTCCCATTAGCTCCCTTTGGCATGGCATGTTGTTTGGCACTGAGGCTGCTGTCCCTCTGCTAGCAGTAAGAATAAATTCATTTAATTTAAGTTGGAATTGAGTCTAAGACTTCAGTTTTTTCCCCAGTAGATTCAAAGCACACATTATGAAGGGAGGGGAAATTGTTGAATTTTCCCAAATCTTTTTCTGGATCCATTGAGATCATCATGTGATTTCTGACTTTAAGTCCATTTCTACGATTTGTTTCATTTATTGATCTGTGTCTGATGATCCATCTCAGAATCAGCAGGATAAAACCAGCATGATCATGGTGGATGATCTTTTTTAATGGGTTCTTGAATTTAGTTTCCAAGTATTTTATTGAGAATTTTTGCATCCATGCTTATCAGTGGAATTGGTCACAAATTTCCTCATCTTACTTATTTTTACCTGGTTCTGATGCTGGCTTATTGCTGTCCATGCAGAAAAAGACTAGAAGCGTTCTTTCCTTTTCTGAAATACAGAATAATTTAAGAAGCATTTCTTTAAAGATGTATTTGTTTTTGTTATACAGCATTCTCCCTGCATGTATGCCCTTATGCCAGAAGAGGGCACCAGATCTCATTATAGATCTGCTGGAAACTGAAGTCAGGCTCTCTGGAAGAGCATCAGTGCTCTTAACTTCTGAGGCCTCTCTCCAGCTCAAGAAGCATTTATTTTGGTTCTTTATATGTTTGGTAAAATTCTTCAATGAACCCATCTGTATCTATGTTGTTTTTAATTGGGAGAATACTCCTGTGTCAGTCTTATTGCCTGTTATAGGTCTGTTTAAATCATTTTTTCTCATTTTGATTTAAGCTTAGTATATCATCTGCATGTAGAAATATATCTATTTCTCTCAGATTTTTCTTTTATGTAGAATTATGATTTTTAAGGGGTATTATGACTTTCTGGGTTTCATTGGTATCTGTTGTGTCTAATTGGTTCCTTTTGTGTCTAATTAATTTGGGTTTTCTGTCTCTTGGTTTATTTGATTAAGGATTTGCAGTTATGGTTATCTTTTTTCCCAAAGACTCTACTCTTTATTCATTCTTTGTGTTTTTTTCAAGTTTCCCATTTAGGATTTTTTTCATTGTAGCTCATAGGTTTGGGTATGTTGTGTTTTTATTGTCACTCAATTCCAAACCCATTTTATTTCCTTCTTGATTTCTTTCATTAACCCATCCATCATTTAGTATTATACTGCTTACCCTTCATGAGTAGGTATATTTTTTATAGTTTCTCTTGCTGTTGACTTCAAGCTTTTATTGAGTTGGGCTCATGTGCTTAGGATTATGAGGCTGTCCTGAAGGATTGTTCCCCTAATTAGCATGAAGTAGCCGCTTTCATCTGTTTTGACAAGTGTCAGTTTGAATCCATTTTGATAGATATTAGGGTAGTAGTACCTGGTTGTTTGCTGGTTCCATTTTCTTGGAATATGTTTGTCTATACTTTGACCCTAAGATATTGTCTATTTTTGGTGATGAGATGTAGTTTTGGGAGCAGCACAAAAAGGGGTCCTGTTTTCTGATCCATGGCCAAATACATTATCCACTACAGTATCAGCCCATGAGGATCTTATTGTTTGGTTGATTTGTCCAATCTGGTAGTTTGTGTTTTCAGCTGGGAATTTGAGATCACTAAATACTCAGAATTACTGTTTAAAGATATCTAGTACTTCCTGCCATTTGCTGATTTTGCAGTTTTTGCTCACTATTACCCTGGCAGTATGTCACTTGTAGAGTTTTGGGCGTGCTTTTTCTCTTTAATCCCTTGTATTCTTTTCAATATTCTTTGTAGAGCTAGCTTATTAGTCAGAAATTCATTTAGGACTTTTTGTCACTAAAGGTTTTACTGGTTCCTCTGACTACAGTACATAGTTTTGCAGTGTATAATCTAGGCTGGCAGCTGTTGACTTTCAGAACTTGTAATGCATCTTCCTATGTCCTGGGTTTTAGAGTTTCCATTGGACAATCACCTGTTAATTGGGCAAGCCTAGCTTTGTATGTGACTCACCCCTTCTCCACTGCAGCTCTCACCATGCTTTTGTTCTATAGAGTCAATATTCTGACCATGATAGGATGTAGGCAGTTTGTTGTCATGTCTATTTGGTATTCTATGTGTATCTTGTACCTGGATGGGCATCTTCTTCCCTGGGTTTGGATCTTTTTCTTGTATGATCTTATGGAAAATGTTTTCTATGTCTTTGTCATGAAATCATTTGCCATCTGTGCCCATAATTCATAGATTTAGTTTTTCTGTGTTCTTTTCATGTATTTTGAATTTCTTTTTCTTTGATGAGTCCAATATTTCTCTACTTTATATTTAAGCTCTGGTACATGGTCATTTCAATTGGTAACCCTTTACACTGAGATCTTTATTTGATATATTAAATTTTTCATTTTTGTTTCAGTTTGGTTTTTCCTCAGTTTTTCCTCTCTCTTTATTGAATTCTTTTTGTATCTTGACTCAGCTTCCTTATTTCATTAAGCTGTTTCATTTATGTTCTCTAGGAATTCATTCAGAAATTTACTCCTACCTTTAAGAGTTTATCCATGTCCTCTTTAAATTCTTTTGCTGTTGTTATTTTAAATATGGTGTATTTGTATGTTTGTATATGATGTGTCTCTTTGTGTGTACAGATGTGGTCATGTGAATATCAGAAAATATTTGGAAGCCAGTTCTCCTCTGTCTACATAGTTCTGGTGATAGAACTCAGGTCATGAGCATGCATGGAGAATGTTTTTACCCATTGAGCTATATCACTGACCCCTCTTTGAATGGACCATATTTATAAAATGCTCTTTAAATTATTTGTCTAAGTTTGTTTTATTAGGGGCCATTATTAGAGATTGGTAGGGTTGGAGGAGACTAACTGGATTGCTTATTTTTATTCCTTATTGTCTGCACTGGGGCTTACACACTAGTTATTTTGAGGCTGTGTTCTTATTGTGCACCTGAATGACAGGATCAATGATTGATGTTTTCTTGGCATAGCTGTCGTTGGCCTGGCTACATGATGTTTAGAGTTTAGTCACGAGGATTCCCAGTGTAAACTCATAAGTGAAATAAGGTGATCCTCATTTGCCAAGGGGACACAGCCTCTGTCTTCAGGAAAGGGGTCAATGGGGTACTCAGGTGCTGGGAGCACAGTTTTGTGTTGCTTCTTGCTTGAGTAGCCCTAACATTTCATGAGGTCTGTGTGTGTGTGTGTGTGTGTGTGTGTGTGTGTGTGTGTGTGTGTGTGTAGACTGGTCATGAACATTGGTATTGCATATTGTGGTGTTGTGATTTCACATGAAATCAGAGCCTGAAGGTGTGCAAGGTGGTAGTGTCATAGGTTATAAATTTTTAATCATTTATAGAATTATCTGGAATGTCTATAAATACCAGAAAGACCCAGGAGGTGCTGTTTATGGTATACAAATAACCACAGCTGCTCTGAGATCACATGTGCAATTAACTATGCCAGTTAATCTTGGTTACTCATAGCACTTTTCCTCCCTTCCCTCTATATTTCAGTTTCCCAGTCTTTTCACCACTTTATAATGTTTTCTGAAATCAATACATAATGGTATAAATGTTTATAGCTGAGTGCTAATCTGTAATTTATTCTAAACATCTTGAGTAACTCTCTCTTGTCTCTTGCCATTCATTGTGAATCACTTCTCTGGTTAAAGATGAGAATAGTAGATTCCCCTCAACTTCAGTGGCTTCCAGAGACAGAGACTCTGGAGAGCCCATCACAAAAGGGTTAGTTTCCCTTCCCAGCCAGGCCAACCTCCAGGTCTTTGCAACCCATCACAGATCCAGCTGCAGGTAAGCAAGCAAGACCCTGCATACATGCCTGACTTTCATCGCCTCCCACTGGATCCTGAAGCCTATAAGCCTTACTTCATCCCCCAAGCCCATCTATCCCCTGGAGATGGCAACTGCTTCTGGAGTCATAGACTCCACTGGCTCTGATTTTGCCAACAGCCCCAGTTGCAACAAGAGCACTTATTAGACCAAGAACAGCTCCCTGAAACACAGACAATGCTTGTACCAATTGGATAAAGAGATGAGTATACATTAGTGCAAAAATACATCCAACAACATGAAGAACAATATGGCACTACTAGAACCTAGTGGTTCCACAACAGCAAGACCTGAGCATTCCAATATAGAAGAAGCAGAGGATAATGACCTTAAGAATAATTTTATAAAGATATAGAAGCCTTTGAAGAGGAAATTAAAGAGGAAATGAAAAACTCTCCTACAGAATGGGAAAAGATTTTCATCAACCCTACAAGTGATAGAGGACTGATCTCTAAGATATATAAAGAACTCAGGAATCTAGAGCCCAAAACCTTGAATAACCCAATCAAAAAAATGGGGTTCAGATCTAAAAAGGGAATTCTCAGCAGAAGAGTTATGAATGGCTGAAAGGCACCTGAAAAAGTGCTCATCATCTTTAGCCATCAAAGAAATGCAAATCAAAACAACTTTGAGATACCACCTGACACCTGTTAGATTGGCTAAGATAAAAGACACAGATGACAGACAACCTATGCTGGAGAGGATGCGGAGCAAGGGGAACACTCCTCCATTGTTGGTAGGCATGTAAGCTTGTTCAGCCACTTTGGAATGCAGTATGGCTGTTTCTCAGAAAATTGAGAATCAATCTCCCCAAGGACCCAGCAATACCACTTCTGGGTGTATACCCTAAAGATGCACATTCACACTCCAAAGGCATTAGGTCAACTATGTTCATAGCAGCATTATTTGTAATAGCAAGAACTTGGAAACAACCTAGATGCCCCTCAACTGAAGAATGGATTAACAAACTGTGGTACATCTATACAATGGAGTATTACTGAGCAGTAAGAAAAAAATGATATCCTAAAATTTGCAGGCAAATGGATGGATTTGGAGAATATCCTCCTGAGCGAGGTATCAAAAACCCAGAAAGATAAGCAGGGGATGTACTCACTCATTAGTGGACTCAAAACAAACCAACAAACAAACAAGAAAAAAGCAAAGCATGCCCAAGCTGCAATCCACAACCACTGAATAGCTTGGGATCAGAAACACCTTGGACTGACTCCTTGGATCCCACTCCCCCTAGAGGAACACCTGACTCACTCTTGAGGGAGGGGGGAGAAAACTGGATCTGCCAGGAGTGGGGGCTAAACTAAGCAATATTGGGACGGTGGGACCTTGGGACCGCCTGCCGCCTGCCCAGGGTGGGAATGGGGAGTTGTGGAGAAGAGAGAATGACCTGATGTGGTGGGAGGGGGAAGGGACCTTGGATATACAAGGATAGAAAGTGTGACTTCTTTGTTCATAATAATAAAATAAAATTAAAAAAAAAAAAAAAAGAAAATCTCCCTTAAAGAGACAGAGGAAAATACACAGGAAAAAAAAAAGAGTCAATAAATTCCTTTTAGAAAGCCAAGAAAACCAAGAAAAAGTAAACAGGTAAAGAAAACAGTTCAAGATTTAAAAATTAAAAGAGAAGCAATGAAGGCGCCACAAACTGAAGTAATGCTGGAAATGAAAAATCTGAACAAAAAAACTGGAACTCCAGATTCAAGCATAACCAACAAAATGCAAGAGATGGAAGAGAGAATCTCTGACATGGGAAGATACAATATAGGAAATAGATTCATTGGTCAAAGAAAACACTAAAGTAAAAAAAAAAATCATAAAACAAAACCCCTGAAACCTACCCAAGAAACCTAGGATTCCTGATGGTTATTGTAAAATGCTGAGAGATGGTTCCATGTGCTTTAAGTCAAACATGGTATTGTGTAGGATATTTTGGCCACAGTCTCAGAAGTTGTTTATGTTGATTTGCTCGAAGGAGAAACTGAATGCCACACTTGGTTCAACCCCTGTCCTCCACCCCCAGGACACTCAGGCAGTAATGAACGTACAGACTGGAATTAGGAAGAAGCACTGTTGAAACCTCGAGGTCCTTTCTGGGGATCACGAGCAGAGGTACTGGCAGAAGATTTTGATAGATAGGCCTAACTAAATCAGCCTCAGGAAAAGAGAAGAGGCACGGAGAAGTAAATCACCAAAGCTGAGAAGATTAGGCTGGCCAAGATTCAACAAGCCAGTCAGCACATTTGATTCTCTGAGTACGATTGAGAAGTGTCACATCTCCCTTTGGGCTTTCCTTGCTGGAGTGTTCTTAGACTGCCATTGCTTGATGGTTGTTCTGCTGACATCTACATTAACAACAACAACAACAAAAACACTTTGTTTCCCAGTGTGTAAATAAGACTTTTCTTAGAGACAAATGGAGCTCTTGTTGAAATAATGCAGGTCAACTTCAAATGATTTCATAAAGTAATATGTTGTGGAAATTATTGTTTTGTTTTTATTTACAAAATCAATATGATTACAAAAATAAAACTCATGGATATAAGGTACAAACTAAAAACAACAACAACAAAAACAAAAACCCTCAAAACAAAACAAAAAATCCCTAAGAAATCTGAGACACCATGACAAGACCAAACCCAAGAACAATAGAAGGAGAAGAATACCAGCTCAAAGGCACTGAAAATATATTCAAAAAAATTTCCCAACCTAAAGAAGAAAATGAGTATGAAAATATAAAAAGCTTACAGAACATTAGACTAGAGCCCCCAAAAGTTCACTTGCCACAAAGTAATCAAAACACTAAACATACAGAATAAAGAATAAGAGCTGCATGGCAAAAGGTCAAGTAAATTAAAGACAGACCCATCAGAGTAACATTCGACTACTCAATGGAAACAAAGAAAGCCAGAAGGTCCTGGTCAGATGTTATACAGACACTAAGAGACCATGGATAACAGCCAAGACTTCTATAACCAGCAAAGCTCTCAATCACCATAGATGGGAGTAAGCAAGATATTCTATGACGAAACCAGATGTAACCAAATCCAGCCCTACAGAAAGCATCAGAAGGCAAACTCCAACCTAAAGAAGCTAGATAGACCCACAAAGCCACAAGCAATAGATAATCCCACAGAAGGAAACCCCAAGGAAGGAAAACACACACACATTATTACCAAAAATAACAGGAATTAACAGTCGCTGGTCGTTAATATCCCTTAACATCAATGGACTCAATTCACTTATAAAATGACACAAGCTAACACAAAGGTTACAAAAACAGGATCCATCCTTCTACTGCATGCAAGAAACACATCTTAACCTCAAAGACACACACTTCCTCAGAGTAAAGGGTTGGGAAAAGACTTTCCAATCAAGTGCACTTAAGTAGCTATCCCAGTATGTAACAAGATAGACTTAAAAGTAAAATTAATCAAAAGAAATCCAGAAGATCATTACTTATTCATCTCAGGAAAAATTCATCAAGATGAAATCTCATTCCTGAAAATTTATGCTCCCAATACAAGGGCACCCACATATGTAAAAGAAACATTAATAAAGCTTAAACCACACATCAGTGTCCACACACTAATAGTGGAGTCCTCAATACCCAACTCTCACCAGTGTACAGATCTACCAGACAGAAACTTAACAGAGAAATAAGGGATTTAACAGATGTTATGACTCAAATGGACTTAATAGATGTATATAGAATTTTCCACCTAAACACAAAAGAATATACTTTCTTCTCAGCACCATATAGAACTTTCTCTAAAATTGACCACATACTCAGTCATAAATCAAAGATGAATAGTTATAAAAAAATGGGAGTAACCCTTTGTATCCTGTCAGACTACCATGGTCTAAAGTTAGACTTCAACAACAACACAAACCACACACAGTCTACAAACTCATAGAAACCAAACAACTCTCAAGTGAACAACCTCTGGGTCAAGGAAGAAATAAAGAAAGAAATTAAAAACTTTCTAAAATCAATAAAATAAATCTACAACATACCTAAATTTATGGGACACAAAGAAAGTAGTACTAATAGAAAAGTTCATAGCACTAAGTGCCTACATAAAAAAATTTGGAGAAATCTCACACAAATTATTTAACCTGAAAACTCTAAAAAAAAAAAAAAAAAAAAAAAAAAAAAAAAAAAAAAAAAAAAAAAAAAAAAAAAAAAAAAAAAAAAAAAAAAAAAAAAAAAAAAAAAAAAAAAAAAAAAAAAAAAAAAAAAAAAAAAAAAAAAAAAAAAAAAAAAAAAAAAAAAAAAAAAAAAAAAAAAAAAAGAAGAAGTAAACTTACTCAGAAGGAGTAGAATGAGGAAATAATCAAACTCAGGGCCAAAATCAATAAAATTGAAACAAAGAGTACAATACAAAAATATTAATAAAACGAGTTGGTTCTTTAGGAAAATCAACAAGATAGACAAATCCTTATTCAAACTAACCAAAAGACACACAGAGAGATAATATCCAAATTAACAAAATCAAAAATGAAAAGGGAGACATAACAACAGACACAGAGGAAATCCAGAGAATCATTAGGTCATACTTCAAAAACCTGTACTCCACAAATTTGGAAAAGCTAAAGAAAATGGACAGTTTTAAGGATAGGTATCACTTACCAAAATTAAATCAAGTTCAGATAAGCAACTTAAATAGACCTATAACTCCTAAGGAAATAGAAGCAGTTATTAAAAGCCTCCTGAGCAAAAAAAGCCCAGGGCCAGACAGTTTCAGTGTAGAATTGTACCAGAATTTTAAAGAAAAACAGATACCAATACTTCTCAAGTTGTTCCACACAATAGAAACAGAGAGAATAATGCCAAACTCTTCTTATGAGGCTACAGTCACCCTTATATCTAGATCACACAAAGATGCAATAAAGAAAGAGAATTGGGGCTGGAGAGATGGCTCAGCGGTTAAGAGCACTGACTGTTCTTCTGGAGGACCTGAGTTTGATTCTCAGCATCCACAATTGTTTGTAATTCCAAGATCTGACACTTTTGCCCAGTTATACATGCAGGCAGAACACCAATTCACATAAAAATAAAAATAAATATTTTAAAAAAGAAAGAGAAATACAGATCAATCTCTTTCATAAATATTGATGTAAAAATACTCAATAAAATACTGGCAAACCAAATCCAATAACATATCAAAAAAATCATCCACCATGATCAAGTAAGCTTCATCACAAAGATGCAGAAATTGTTTAATGTACAAAAATTTGTCAGTCATCCATCATATAAACAACCTGAAAGAAAAGAATCACATGATCATCTTATTATATGCTAAAAAAGCCTTGACAAAATTCAACACTCCTTCATGATAAAGGTCTTATAGTGATCAGGGATACAAGGAAGATACCCAAACATAATACAAGTCAACAGCTAACATCAAACTAAATGGAGAGAAACTCAAAGCAATTCCAGTAAAATAAAGAACAAGACAAAGCTGTCCTCTCTCCCCATGTTGATTCAATATAGTTTTTGAAATTTTAGCATGAGTAAAAAGATAACAAAAGGAGATCAAGGGGAAACAAATAGGAAAGGAAAAAGTCAAACTTTTGCTATTTGTAGATGATATGATTATATATATGTGTGTGTGTGTGTGTGTTCCCCTCCCCAAATTCTACTTAGGAACTCCTAGAGTTGATAAACACCTTCAGCAATGTGGCAGGATACAAGATTAACTCAAAAAACTATCAATAGCCCTCCTATACACAAATGATAAAAGGACTGAAAAAAAAAATCAGGGAAACATCACCTTTTACAATAGCTGTAAATAACACCAAATATCTTGGGGTAACTCTAACCAAAGAAGTGAAAGACCTATATGATAAGAACTTTAAGGCATTGAAGGAAAAAAATTGAGGAAGATATCAGAAAATGGAAAGATCTCCCATGCTCTTGGATAGGTAGGATCAATATAGCAAAAATGACAATCCTACCAAAAGCAATCCATAGATTCAGTGCATTCCCCACCAAAATCCCAACACAATTCTTCACAGACCTCAAAAGAACAATACTCAACTTTATATGAGTAAAACAAAATAACAACAACTACAAAAACCAGGATCACTAAAAAAAATCTTGTTCAATAAAAGAACTTTTGGAGGCATCACCATCTCTGACTTCAAGCTCTATTATAGAGCTACAAGTAACAAATCAGCCTGATATTAGCATAAAAAGACTGTGGCTCAATGGAATTAAAGACCCTGACATTAATCCACACACCTATGAGCACCTGATTTTTGGCAAAAAGCCAAAAATATACAATGGGGGGAAAAAGCATCTTTAATAAGTGGTACTGGAACAACTGAATGGTAGCATGTAGAAAAATGCAAATAAATTTATGTCCATCACCCTGCACAAAACTCAAGTGCAAATAGATCAAAGACCTTAAATCCAGTTATACTGAACCTGATAGAAAAAAAAGTGAGAAACAGCTTTAAATGCATTGACATGGGAGACCACTTCCTAAACATAACACCAGTAGCACAGACAACAATTAATAAATGGACCTCCTGAAACTGAGAAGCTTTTATAAGGCAAAGGACATGGTCAGTAAGTCAAAATGACAGCCTACACAATGGGAAAAGGTATGTATGAACCCTATTATCTGTCCAAGGACTGATCTCTAAAATGTATAAAGAATTCAAGAGACTAGAGATCAAAAACTAAGCAATCAAATTTAAGAATGGGGCACAGAGCTAAATGTGGAATTCTTAACAAAAGACTCTCAAATGGCTGAAAGACACTTAAAGAATTGCTCAACATCCTTAGCCATTAAGGAAAAGCAAATTAAAACAGCCCTGAAATATCATTTACACCTGTCAGAATGGCTAAGTAAAAAACAGCCAAGATGACTACGCTGGAGAGGATGTGGAACACTTCTCCATTGCTGGTGGAAGTGTAAATTTGTATAGCCACTTTGAAAATCAGTATGGCAGTTTCAAAGAAAACTGGGAATTAATCTACCCAATGATACAGCAATACCACTCTTGAGCATATACCAAAAGGATGCACATTCATATCACAAGGACATTTGCTCAACTATGTCCATAGCAACATTATTCATAAAAACCAGAACCTGGAAACAATCTAGATGCCCTTCAACTGAAGAATGGATTTAAAAAAATATTTATTTACATAATGGAGTACTACTCAGCAAGAAAAAATGACATTCTGAATTTTGTAGGCAAATGATATAACTAGAAAATATTATCCTCAGTGAGGTAACACAGACCCAGAAAGATAAACATGTTATGTATTCACTCATAACAAACCACATGATCATCTTATTATATGCAGCCTTTCTCTGTGTGAGCCAAGCCTTAAATGACTAGGTCACCTGTTTGTCTGTAGGCTCCTTCTGTGGCTCTACTTAGCACTTGGCACTGGTGGTTGGCTCACCCTTTTCATGCTTCTGGGCACCAGTCTCGAGCCCGAGAGGCTGTAGTTGCTAGGAAACCATGGCTGTAGTTGCTAGGAAACCATAACCATCTTCTCTTTCAGAACTTTTCTCAGCTTCTTGAGGCCCTGTATTTGCATCTATATACCCCATGTTGGGTGCCAAATGTAACAGGTCTTTCTTTGGACTGCCAGCTCCCAAATAATGACATTTTTTGTTAATTATTAATTAATTAGCTTAGTCTTATTCTTAACTAGCTCTTAGAACTTAAATTAACCCATTAATATTAATCTATATTCTGCCATGTGGCTCATTACTTTTCTTCAGTACCATATGTCTGAGTTCCTTTGAGTCTGGATGCTGAATCTCCTACACCTCAGATTCTTTCCCAGAGTTACTGTCTCTGCCCAAAGCCCCACCTATCCTCTTCTGCCTAGATGATGTTCAGCTCTTTATTAAACCAATCAGAAGGTGCCTTAGGCAGATAAGGTAAAACAGAGATACATCTTCACAGTGTACATAAAAATTATCTCAATATGTCTGCACTGAGAGTCAGATGTTATTCTAATAGGTCTGTCTTTCTATGGTTTTTTTTGGGGGTCTTTTTCCTTTACACACTTTAATATGCTTACTGTGTTTGGTAGATTTAGTGTTTTAATTATTATGTGTTGTGGGGATTTTTTTTTCTAATACAGTCTATTTGGTGTGCTTTATACTTATTGAACCTTGATAGGCACAAGAAAATTATGGAAATTTTCTTCTATGGTTTTGTTTAAAGTATTTTCTGTGAGTAGTTTGCCCTGTTTTGTTTTTGGTTTTGTTTTCCTTGTACTTTCTTTATTTTCATTATTCACAGATTTGGCTTTTTCCCAATGTTCCAGATTTTCTTGATATTTTGTGTCTGGGTAATTTTTTAGATCTAACATTTTCTTTGACTGTGGTTATCACTTGTCCTATCCTGTCTTCAATGCCTGAAATACTCTTCTGTCATTTGTTCTCTGTTGGTGAGGTTTACCTCTGAAAATTTTATTGGACTTTCTAAATTTTTTATTTCCAGTTTTACCTCAGTTTGGGTTTTCTTTAGTGATCTTATTTATGCTTTCAAGTCTTGAACATTTTTCTTTATTTCATTCCATTGTTTTTTTTTTTATATCCTCTCTAAGGTCCTTGAACTTACTTATAATATCTATTTTGGTGTCTTTGTCTTGTGCTTCCAGCTACATTACATTTCTCTGGGGCTACTGTAGTAGAGTTTATGATTTCCAGTGGAGACATTTTTCTATCTATACTTGATTGTGTTTTTACACAGGTATCTAAGCATCTGGGTTTGAGATAGTTATAATTCTAGAAGGTTATATTGTCTAGTTTTGAATTTGTTGATGAGAGTCCCATTCTTTGTTTTCTATTGCCTTCTGTGGACCTTAGGAGAATGTGGTGGGTGTGGGTTGTGTAGTAGGAAGGGCATCTGAGTCCCTACCAGGTGTGACCACTGGGTTTCCTGTGTAGAATGTCTTTTTAGGTATTGGGGGCTGGCAAGAAAAGAATGACAATAAGCTGGGAGGTGAGAGGTCCACAGGAGGAGGAGACATGGTCTACCATGAGGATCTATGGAGTGCCCAGGGAGTGGAAGCAGTGAGAGAAGACAAGCTTCTGCAAATGGCCTGCTACAGGGGCAGGAATGAGAGGACAGAGCTGATGCTTCTCTCTGGAACCTTCTCTCTAGGGTACTTCTGGTTCTATGTTCTTGGCATTTTCACTTTAGTGAAAGAAAGGCATTAAAGTTATATTTACTGTGTAGTCAGGTGTGGTGGTAACCCTTTAATGCCTGCACTAGGCTGGAGGTATAGACACATGGATCTCTGTGAGTTCTGTGCCATTCTGGTCTACATAGTGAGGTTCAGGTCAGCCAGAGATCCATGTTGTAAACAGACAGTTTTCTCCCACCTGCTAGTTCCTGAATAATCACTCAGAGATTTAATATTAAATTATAAATGCTTAGTCATTAGCTTAGGCTTGATTCTAGATAACTCTTACACTTCAGCTAACTTATATTGTTATTTGTGCTTTGTCATGTGGCTCATAGCTTGTTACCTTATTTTTACACGTCCTGCTTGCTCAGAAGCTGACTGGCATCTCCCAACTCTGCCTTTCCTCTTCCTAGCATTCTTAGTTTGGTCACTCTGCCTATATTTCCTGTTGGCTACCGGCCATTGGCATTTTATTAAACCAATTCAAATGACAAATCTTTACAGTGTACAAGAGAATTATTCCACAACACCATGTGGAAGCACTGCTTCAAGGAAAAAAAGGAGAGGATTTTTTTTTTGTTTATAATATGATGTAGAAAAGCTCTTGACTGTTGTGATTCTAAATGTCTTCTCTGCCAGCATGCCTGTATATTTACTTGAATCTTGGGAAATTTCTACTATTATTTCCCAGAACATGTTTCCTATATCCCAAATATTTTCACACTATCTTCAAATTTACTTATCATTAGTATAACATAAAGATTTTGTGGGTGAGGACATGATCTTATATGGAGCTTGGGCTGTTCTGAATTCATGTTCTTTCCTCAGTTTACCCAATGCTGGGATTAGAGATAGGTACCAACAAACATAGCTTAGATAATATAATGTTTTCCACACTAGTCATAATGAATGACTTTTATAAAATGTAATAAGAATATTGTAGTAAGGTCAGATTGCCAAGAACATTTCCAAAACTATACTTTTATTTCTGGTTCAATTAATTTTCAGATTATTCCCAGTCAATAAAATTTGAAAGAATACAACACAAAAAGAACAAAACTGTCATCTACACAGTAAGAACTTTGTGGACATGACCAAGGTGGCATGTGGTCAAGCAGAAAATACACTGTGTGACAGCATGGAGGATAATTTAAATGTGGATGTATAGATGCATGCTTAAACCGTGCTGAGAGGGAACACTGGAATCTGGCATTGAAGCAGGAGCAAATGTCAAAGGAAGGAGGTGCTGTTCTGTGTGGAGGACCCAAGAAAGATTCTAGTGGTGATGTCAAGATCTTTGTGTTAGAGAAAGGAAACATTTCTTCAAAGTATTTTAGAATTCAGAAACCTACAAATGCTAGCACCACATAAATGTCTTCTGGGTTCCAAATCTGGAACTTTTAGGTAAATCCTGTTTAATTTAACATACTGAGCCCTGATAGTTCCAACAGTGGGAAGCAGGATATTGGCATAGGACAATGTGCTTGGTGACCCTTCAGTCCTCTTGAAATACTGTTCACAATCAGTAGGAACACATGAAAAAGCTAGTTGACATCAAACGTCTCTCTAATACTACTGATACACAATACTTATAAGAGTACCTAGTTCTACAAAGAGTGTTCAATGAATGTTTGGTGTTTACATTTATCCACAAAATATAAAAACTCATCACAAAGAACTTTAATAAATATGAGTTTCCCTTGTGGTCATTTGTTTTCCTTGGAGAGATGATTACTTCTTGACACTTGGTGGCACTAGAAGCCAGGTGATGACCAAGCAGCTAAGATCCAGTATTCAACTGTGGTCCACTTTTTAAGGCTTTTAAATTTAAGAACATAAGAACAGGATAAGAAGAGAGATGGGAGAGACACAATACTGGTTTTTGGTATGTTTCAAATGAAATGAAATAGCAATTTCAGTATCATTAAATCTTGAAAAGCACTATAATATTGTCATTGCAAATATGCCAGTCATTGATATACCCTGTCATGTTTCCAGCCTTTCCAATGCTTCCTTTAATCTGGGTTGGTACAATATGTTACCTACCAGTTTGGAGGTCCTCATACCGGGACACTGTCTGCCTCTTACCTTTCTGCCTCCCATTACCCTTATTAGAGACTTGGACCTGGAGCTCTCCCTCCAGCCTTCTTCCGTTTCCAACCCTGGGTTTCTCTCTTGGGATCCACCCTATGATCAGTCAATCCTTAGTGGGAAAAGTGAGGAAAGAAGAATGGGAAATGAAGCAAAGCCATAACTTTAGTCACTCCTATTTTATTTTTCTGAATGTTTCTGTCTCTTTCTCTTAGATGAAGGGGGCAATGATAAGATAACCAATCCGTGCACTCAGTAGTCATCTGACAACAAGACCCCAACTCCCATGACAGCACAGCAAGCTTGAAGTAAGGAAACATCACTAGATTAATCCATTGATTATGTTTGAGAACTCATAATCCAATCCCCTCTCATCATTTAATCCACAATTGGGAAGGACCAAGACTTCAAGACATGAACCTTTTGGGGACTTCTCTCACACACACATAGCAGACAGCTGCCATTAGTTTTCACCCTTGTCAGGCAAGACCAAACAAAGAAACAACATTTACATTAGTCAGGAGCACACAACTAGTCTGATCCAATGGCTGACTTGCACTCTTAAGTAGCATGATAGAAAGGAGAATTATATTATTGTATTAGCTACTTTTTTTTTTTTTTTGGCTGGGATAAATAACATAACACAAAGGCAACTAAAAAAGAGTGAGTTTCTCTGGGCTCCAGAGGGAAATTCTGTCACGGCTGGAGAAGAAGTCTGGCAGTGGACAGCCTAAGCAAGAAGCTGAGAGATCACATCTCAGCCACACAAAGGTAGCAGGGAGTGAACTGGAAGTGGGGCAGGATATGAACTCTCAAACTCACTTCAGTAATCTGCTTCCTCCACCTTCTAAGGATCCATAACTGCTCAAATAGAGACATCAAATAGAAGTGTCTGTAATCAGCTACTTGATGTAATGTGGCTTCTATTCTGCCATTTTATCTAGAGGGAACAAGTAGATATTCCTAGGCAGCTCATTTTCAAACTTAGTAGCTTTGAGATTAAGATGTTTCTATAGGTGAAATACCAGTCCTTTTGGAGTAGACTATTTAGAACTATTGTCATTGTCCCATTGAAAGCAAATATATGTACTATCCAAATTGACTGCATGAAAGTTACTTGACCATGTATAACTGAATGAGAAACATACAACTTCCTGCTAGGCAAAGACAGGGAGGCATCAGATTTGGGGCATGTGGTAGAAGAACTGGAGCAGGTGCAGGGTAATGCTGAGCTGGACTAACACCTGTCCCACTTGTCTTCTTTGCACTGTAATCAGTGCCATGATCCAGGATGGGTTTCTGTAAGAACCACCCATTATTACCATTAGACCTGCCTGCCCCTGACTCCCACATGGTAAGATTAAATGCATGTGCCATCCTGTTTGGCTTTCCATTTATTATTTTTAATCAAAGTACTGACCTTAACTTTTTGTTCCAATATGCACATATAGTTTACTTTTGGACATTTATTTATTTCTGAAATAGGTTTTTGGGTGTAATATTCTGTCTTAGGGTCTTTATTGCTGTGAAGAAACACCATGACCATGGCAACTCTTAGATTCAGTCTATTATCATCATGGTGGGGAGCATGGCTGCATGTAGGAAGATATGGTGCTGGAAGAATAACTACATCTTGCAGGCTACAAAAAGTCAACTAAGACACTGGGCTTTATCCTGAACACAGGAACCTCAAAGCTCACTCTCACAGTGACACACTTACTCAAACAAGGCCATATCTACTCTAACAAAGCCACACCTCCAAAAAGCCACTCCTATGAGATGATCAGGGCCAATCACATTCAATTATCACATATTCTCTTAGCAAAATTTAGATTTGTAGTCATTAAATGAATACTTGAAAGCATGTTTGAATTATTTTTTTTCATCCTCAAGTGATAGAACTGTACCCTGAAACAAAAGTCACCTTCCTGTCATGCTGATCATTTCTTGAACTCCTACTATGCAGCAGTGCACTGTGTTCTTTCTTCATATTCTCCCACAGAAATAATAAATGAACACAATTGAATCACCTTTGCATGACTGAGCATCTTCATTATTTTTAAAGGAGTGTATAAAAAGGTTAGAATTCAGCTGCTGCTCAGGCCACAGTACCTGAAGCAGCCCCCACCTCAGATATCAACAGTCACCCTGCTGAGACACTGTCAGTGAATCTCTGGGTCATAAACTTCAGGGTACCAGGATTTCTCACCTGGAGAGTGAGTTTACATTAAAAGGGATATTGGTAGTCAATATCCCTTTTAATGTAAACTTGTGACACAAAAATTGTGACACATCCTTCCTGTAGTGGAGATGCACTGCTATTTAAGCAACCCTTCCCTTGATCAAAAAGTATCTGACAGTCTGGGATCTGTGAGTGTAGAAGGCTGCATGCAACCGTGCCTTAAAGATGGCGCTGGCTTCTGCCCTCCACCTTCCACATGGTGAGTGCTCTCAGTGACAAAACATTTCCATATATGGCTAGGCTGAGAATCTGGCTTGCTTCCGCGTACCTGGACCTATAGGTAGTGCCCACGTGGCGTACTGGGGTTGGCTGCCCAGAGGCTGTTTAGGCTGCGGGCGGGTTTCCCCATAGTCAGAATAAGGAGAGTAAGTCATAATCAGCCATCATAAGAAGTCAGAAATCAAGGTTCCTGAATAAAACTGCTGAAAGAAGAGCCTGGTGTTGCGTCTTTCTTGAGGGACGAGGCGGTCGTGACATGTGAGAAAACCCTTCCCACATTTTTTTGTGACAAGGATTTCTCCAAAGCTGCATTCCCCACACTGGGCTTTATTGCAAGGAGCTGCTGCCTCATCTACTAGCAATTACTTCACATGTAGTTACATCTAAATGGTGCATGAATCAGATGTTTGACCTGCTACTAATAAGTTTAACTAGACTTCAGAAATGTCCATTCCTTGGATATCATCCAAAGGTTGATATTGAAAATAAGTCTGACTGAAAAGGTGTGTGTGTGTGTGTGTGTGTGTGTGTGTGTGTGTGTGTGTGTGTATGTGTGTATTTTCATAGAGATGCCAGAGAAAATAGATATTTTTCTTTAGGAGCTGTCTGCTTTCCTTTTTTAAAAAAGTTATTATTTATTTACTTATTTGTTTATTTGTTTTTGGTTTTGATACATGCTTTTCACACTGGCCTGGGATCCACCAACAGCCTAAGCTGCCTGGCTAGTGAGCCCTAAATATCACCCTGCCTCCTACTCCAGCACTGGGATTACCAAAACACCACACCGGGTTCAGCTTTTAAAATGAGAGTTTGGATCACACTCAAGTTCTCATTCCTGCAAGATGAGCAGTGCACTGGATGGGCTATTTTCTCAACCTGAAAAGGCTCTTAATGTTTATAAACAAAAGCTCTTCTGCTTAAGCTCAACTCAAACCCAAAGGTTTCTGTTTCAGACTCTTTCTATGCTAGTGATTTCAGCACCTCTTTGGAGATTCGTCAGTCACATTGTGACTACTAGGGAGGACATATGGCTCTCCCTTAACCATGACCTTATGCAGGTAATAGAGGAAGAAAGAATCTGTCACCTGTCCCTCCTCTTCAAGCAGCTCCACTCAGAGGGTGAGTAATAATGCAGACGTCAAGGAATCAAGGAGAGAAATGGAAGCATTGGCAGCACTGTGGGAGGGGATATTATGAGGTGTTTTAAATTTTATACGCACAAGCACAGTGAGTGAGGCTTAAGAAAAACACCTCAAAAGCCACCCCCACAGTAACACACTTTCTCCAGCAAGACCACACTTTCCCCCAACAAGACCATACCTCCTATAGTCATATGTTGGCAACTGTAACTGTGATCTTCCCATCAAAAGAGCAACTTCCTGAATCTGTGTTAGACATAGGATTTGTTTCAGTGTATGTGAAGAACTGAGCAGAAGTGATGTTGGATCCATTGGAACTAAGGCTAAAAAAATCTAGAATACTTCTTGTTCATACCAAGCAAAGTTTAGTTCAAGCTAAAGGTCTGGGAGGGGAGGATAAAACCACATAGAGCAGAAATATCATGTCTCAACCAACATCTTCCCATGCCAGATGAGACCAGAAAAGTAGCCCAGCAGAAACAACTTGAAACTTCTCTGCAGAATTCTGAACTGAGTAAACAAGTGTTGATATGAGACACTAAGTTTAAAGGCATTTTATGTAGAAAAAAAATCTAACAAATTTAGAGATTACATGGAAGAATAGAAAACAGAGTAACTAAATGGGGTCTCAAATGCTACTGCTCGTTAATAATGACACAGATTACATCATTGCTACAAAGTAGCTACTGTAAATAGATATTTACTGTCATTTCCCCCCTTGTTTTATTCTGATTTTACTGCTAGTAAAGGCTGTTGTACACTGGAATTTATGATGCAAAAGGAATAATTTGCCTTATCATCCAGGAGGCTGCAAAGTCTACATCTAGACCATTTTTCTCTGTTATACCATGGCAGAAGGTCCCTGTGAGAATATATTGTATATTTAATAAAAATGGTCTGGAACAACAGAGGACAGATCCACTCACAGAGCCAAGCCAAGAAAGTCAGGGAGTGGTGACCCACGCCTTTAATCCCATCACTTGGTAGGCAGAGACTCATGTGTATCTCTGTGACTTCAAGCCTTAACAGAGCTAGGTGGTGGTGGCACCACCTTTAATTCTAGATCTAGGAAAGTTGAACCGGAAGTGAGATAGCTGGGTGGAGACAGAGGAGGGAGGAGCTCAGCTTCACCTGGCACTTCTCCTTTCAGCTGAGGCTTGGAATTGGAGGATGGAGGATTCATGGAGACAGGCCTAAGGAGTTGGCTGGGTGATAAATGGCTATGGTTTGTTTCTCTGTCTCTCTGATATTTCAGTGTTCTTCCAATATCTGGCTCCTGGTTTTTATTATAATATCAAATAGAATTCGTGCAACAGGCACCACACATTATGAGACCCAAAAGAACATGAGAGCTGCAAAGAACCACATAACTGACTTCCACAACAGTGACCATCCCCAGCTGTAACGATTCTGATCCACATAGGAGAACATAGCCCTCAGGAATTAGTTTCATGGAATGATCCACCTCCCAGCACTTCATTGAGAATTATATCCCCAACACAAGGACTCTGGGGTGTTTTCATCATTACACTCGTCTTATCTGGGGCTCTAGGTGATCATATTATGACAAATAATAACAAACATGTTATACAGATTTGACAGATCTTATCTGCCAAATGCATCTTATCCAAATACACAGTATTCTTTAAAATTTTAAATATTCTTATCACCTTACATAAGATTACAGTGAGACTTAAAAGAAAATACATTTTATGTAGCAAGATGCAATGTATAGATACATACTTGATAGAGTTGGTCACTGGGAGGTCCATGATTCCGATGCAAGCAGCCTGGAGATGAAAGTCCCTGTCTATTTCCACAACAGGCTCTGCTGCTGCTTGGCTGTGGGAATGAAGAAGACCAAGAGGCTCCCACCCCTGAAAGCCTTTGCAGAAGAGCATTAAGCCTGTTGATGAAGCTTCCTACACAGGTACCTTTATCTCTGCAGATCTCACCTCCCAACCCCACTACCTTGGCGATTACATTTCAGTGTAAGCTTTGGAGGATGACACATTTTCAAAGCTTGGCATTATGAAGATCAATGCTCACAGAAATAAATAATAGCAGCATTACCTCTGGTGTTTAGAGATCAGGAAATATGAGAACCATTCTCAACTTATTTTTTTATTGGAAAATTTTTTTCATACAACATATTCTCATCACATTATCCTCCCCTAATCTCCTCCCAGATTCTCCCCACCCTCCTATCCCCATGCCTTTTCTCTTTCTTTAGTAAACAAAAAGGCAAATAAAATCAAGCCAGAATAAAGCAGAACAAATAAACAAATAGAAAAAGATCAGCAGCAAAAAAAAAAAAACAAAACAAAACAACAACAACAAAAAGAAACAACCCATAAGAAACACATACTCACAGGGAGATATATACAGGCATACACATAAACTAAAAGCCCCCACAAAATTAGGAAACCATAATGTATTATCAAAAGACCAGTGCGGTTAAAAAACAAAACTACACCAGCAAAGAAAGAAAAACAAACAAAGCACTGTGAGGCAAAACTCCTCCAAAATACCAATGAATTCCTTTTGTGCTGGCCATCCAATACTGGGAAGGCTTGGTCTTAAGAGTTGTTTGCATATCTAGTGAGACTCCATCTGAGAAAACTAATTTTTCCTTTAAGAGCAGTTCAACTGGAGACTGCTTCTCGGTTAGGGATGGCAGCTTGTGTCCACTTCCCGTCTCAGTGCTAGGACCCTATGTAGCTAGGACTTGAGCAAGTTTTGTGCATGCTGCACAGTCCTGTGAGTTCCTGCATGTGCAGCCCTGTTTGTCTGCAAGGGCCTGGTGAGCTGTTCACTTCCATCCCACTAGCTCTATAGTCATTCTGCCTTCTCTTCCACACAGCTCCCTGAAGGGAGGGTTTTGATGAAACCGTTCCATTTAGGACTGGTATTCCAAAGTCCCTCACCTGCAGGCACTTTTCCAGTTGTGGGTCTCTGAATTAGTTCTCATCGCCTGAGTGAAGTAATCAGACCCCAAAAGACAAATATGGTATATATTCTCCTACATGCTGATGTCAGTTTTTATGTCTTTGATAAGTAGGCTTCAATCCTTATAACCACAGAGGTTAGGTACAGAGTAAGGGAAGGATGTCCTAAAAAAGGAGAAATAGACTATATAGTGATGGAGAGCTGTGTGTGTCCACAGTGAGACAGGAAGGAGGCCTCCAGCTGTGCTTGGAGAAGAAGCCAAACAGTGACTGTGTGAAAAGGGTGGGCTCGTCAGTGAAGTTGTAGAGCGGGGTGGGGGATCCATGCGGTGGAAATGCTTTCAAAACCTCTAGCCCAAACGGGGCCAAAAATCTTTTACAACAGATCCATCACTCTTGAGGTGAGATTCAGGTGGAGTGGTGACCCATCCCACCGGTACTGAATTGTTGCATTATTACTGGTTTAAGAGAAGGAGGGTCCTGGAATGCAGATAGATTAGAAAAGAGAGGCTTCTCCAGGGTTGCTTCCTGCACACATGAACCCTTTCCCTCATCCCACCCCAAGCCCTTCTCCTTGAAACTTTGCAAAGGCTGCTGGAAGTAACTGCTCTGGGGGCATTTGGTGGTATTTGGGTGAGACCTCTCAAGGAGATGGGGAGGGAAGCAGGGAAGGGAGGATGCCAGGCCTCTCCCATCCAGCCTGAGCTGAGCTCTGTGGTACCCTTTCTCCACTTCTCAGCCTGAAGCTGCTGCTTTCTCTGCAGCTGCGGCTTTATTTCTCCTATCCATCATCCCTCTGTGGAGATCCTTTCCACACCTGAGTCTGTTGCTTCCCTTTTCTCCACGTTGCTCTTCTTCCAGGACACACAATGCTTCCATATTTCCACAAAGCAAACTCTGCATGCTCCTAGTCAACCACCCCGCACTCCAAGGCTCCCATAACATAAGTAGAGGCTTCTGAGTTTCCCACACTCTTCTGTCCAAGGAAGATCTGGCTCCTGTCTTGGAGTGATTCTCCTGAAGTGTCAGCCAGGTGAAATGACTGGTTAGTGTACATACCCTGCCTAAGAAGCAGCAGAGGGAAAGCTCGTGCTGACAGTCAAGCATCACAGAAATGGATGTTGGACCTTGTACAGCTCCTTTGCCAGGGACCAGAAAGCCTACTACACAGTCCTCAAGTGGGCTGAGCAAGAACAGCGCAGTTCTTCCCTAGAAGCCTTTCAGATTTAAGAAGTTAACACAACCTGGGGTTATTTTTGAATTAATGAGGTTCCTAGGGATGATGAAAGGACAGGATAGCTCAAGAATGTAGATGTTTGGTTTCTGTGGCACTGTGGGTAGAAGCCAGGGTCTCACACATTCTAGGTAAATGATTTACACTAATTACATTGCTTAGCCTTCAAGAATACTTTCTTGAATTTGGAAGCATGTTTGACAGTGAGGGTTCCAGGGGGTTCATGATACATAGTTAAGCCATAGTTCAAGGTATCTTGCATAATAGTCTATTGCCGATGTTGTGTCCAGAGTCTGGACCCTTAAGGAACATCAAGAGACCAAATCCGATGCAAAAGCAGTCTTTTTATTGCATGTTAATTTGGGCCTCTCCATCTATCTGTCTGTCACAGCAGGGGAGCAGGAGAGACCTGGAGCAGCAGCGGATGAGGGTGTTTATAGGGGGTAAAGCAAGGGGATCTGGGGGTGCTATTTGGGCTGCATAGGACTCAGAATTGGTGTATCTCCAAGCTGGAGGTACCTGACCTTGGCTTATTTGGTCAGTTGCACCTGAAGGAAAGAAATTGTCTCTTACGGCAGTTGCTGTGGTTACTGCATTCCATCTTTATCATGAAAGCATGTTCAGAGCCTGCTAGTTGTAATTTTTGTTTTCTTTTTCTTTCTTTTTTTTAAAATATGGAGACATCTGGTGGGTTTTTTTTTGTAACTAGGGCTGAGCCCAAGGTTGGGGATTTCAAGGGCACATTCTGCTGAGCCAGGGACCTAATCCTTCTGTGTCTTCTCAGTTTGTTATGGCAGCTGATTAGCCAAGGCAGACATCTGGGCAAGGGCCTGGGCTCCTCAGTTGACATTGGAAAGCCTTTCATTCTTGAATCTGAGATTTAGTTCTTGAATGTTATGCTTCGATTATTACAGTAATTTTATCAAATCATTATAAAAAATGTGAGTTTCAGTTGGGGCGTTTAATTATTGCTTTAATTCTTTATTTTTGGCTTTTCATCCAGTGCTTACTATTAAGGTGAATTTCAGTAAAGTGTCCATTCTTTGTATTATTTCTGCTACTTGGACCTTTAAAATTTTGAGTCTTTCAATATTTTCACCATGTTAATTCTTAACACTGTTTAAGACTCTTAGATGACCCACTAATTTAAAATAATCACTCTCTCTTTTTTTTTTCTCTCTCTCTCCCCAAATTTTAATTTCAAGCTTACAATGTAAATTGGCTCCTGAAAGTTGTACAACATCAAGCTCAGCAGCTCCAGGCCCTGAGAACACCAGAAAGGATGACCTCAACCTTAGTATATTCTGAAAATCCTGCCATGTCTTTGCAAGTAGCTCAACTTCTCAATATTTTCTATTGGCCAAAGTATCAAAAAACTGTCTCAGTGATTCTCAGCACAAGTTGAGTGGAACAAGGCTGAGACTTCTTTGAGCTGGTGGTAACATGAAGCAGCAGAGTCCAAGGCTCACCAGGGAGTTACTAAGCTTTTTAGATGACTGTTCTCACACTCAGTGTGCTGGGAACAGTCCACCCCCGACTACAGACATCAGCCACAAATTCTTCTAGTCTTTCCCCTCCTCCCTCCCTCCCTCTTTCCTCTTTTCTCCCCTCTCTTCCCTCCCTCCCACTCTCGCTTCCTTCCTTTTTCTGAATCCTCCCAGTTGTGGAGATTACAGATATTTTTTGTGTTTTCTTCATTTGGAGATGGAATGAACAAGAGTAGAAGGGATACTTTTCCAGCTCTATTTCAATAGAGATGTGACTTAAAAATTAGTGACATTTTAGGTGGTCACAACCATCCAACTTTGCTTTTTAAAGGTGTGTTTCATTCCTCTAGGGGCTATTTGACTTATTTTTCTTAACAGAATCAAGGAAAGTTAGCATTTCATTGAGCACATGCTTTTTCAAATGTTTGCAAGTGCAAGGCCTGGCACATTTCTTGCCATTCATGTCATTGCATTTGCCAGTACTAGTCAGGACACATGACAACTTTGGCTAGAAGGAGAAAACTGGCAGGCTGTGCTGGCTTATGAGAGCTGTATGCTTTGTTGGATTAGTCATGTAGGCCTTTTTAGGAGATGGAAAGACTGTTAAAACTTAATTAATGCTTCTCTCCGTACATGGAACCCAAATGTATTGGTCATCGTTTTGGTACAAACTTTCCATATTAGACAGCTTTGTTGAATAACAAGCCCAACCTGCTACTTGGATGTTTTCATCACATGGGTACAAGGATGCCATTAATCTACTTTTGTTGGTTAAAAGTTCTTCCTCCTGGTGCTGTATTTCAGTTTACCACAGAGCAATTATGGCTGCTGCCACCTCTGAGACTCCAGAATAAAATCCAGCATTTCTCAGGTACCACCATTTTTCTGTCACTGGTGAGGCTGGAGATGTAGCTTAGTGGTAGAGTACCTGACAAGCACAAAGTTTAAACTCTAGGACTGCAAAAATAATGTGGGGTAGTGGGTAACAACTTTGGAAGGTAAAATCAGGAGAATTCAAGGTCATCATTAGCTGTGTAATGAATCCAAGTCCAAATTCAGCTATGTGAGATCCTACTCCATTACAAACAAATCAATAAGTAAAAGCAAGGCTGAAACAGACCATCATTATATAGATCAAGAACATGGGTGCACTACTTATGGGTTTAGAATATTAACCACAAAATGGTTAGAAGGCTTGGCTCATTTCAGTACTACTGAACATGCAAACTGTGCATGCGGCAGTGAGTAGAGGCTGCTTTCCCGGAAGACTGTCTTTGCTTAGGTGCAGAGTTTAGTTTTTCAATTTGTAGATAAAGTCTCAGAAAGCACAGATATATGTCACACAGCAAGTCAGGAGGAATGGGCTCTACACACTGGACTCTCTACCTCATGAATTTACCCTCCTCTTACCCACCTGGCAATATATGGAAGCCCATATTTGTGTATTTTGGCAAATATCTTGAGTCAGCATTAGGGAAACAGAAAAAGCTTTGGTAAGAAGAGATCAGAAGCATCCTCTTGGGCTTTGTATTCTGGCCTGAAGGCTGTGTTCCTTATTTCACAACAGCTCTTGGACGTGCAGGTGATGACATCATGGACATCTTTCATCCTGTGCTCTGGTTTGCATTTGCTTCTATTTGAGGCCAATAAGGGTTAAATATCCAGTCTTCAAACTTTCCATTTTTAGCAATAAAGACCAAGTTTTATAATGTCTGCTCTGTTCAAACTCTTCCCTGAAGTGAGCTAGTAGCCAGCACATATGGAAAACTGAAATGGTCTGAATCAATTGCTAAAAGAGAATAACAGAAATCAGGGAAAAAAAAAACATATTAAATTATTGGTTGTGGCTCTTCAGAGTTGTTCAAATAAACTACTTGGTAGGCCTCTGTACACATAGAAGCCAAATTATGGCTCTGCCAAAGATCCAAAGAGTGAAGCTGGACAGTCCTTGACTCTTTTCCAAAGGAGCACAACTGTGTGAATCCATGAGTGCGCATGACATGAAAAAGTCCCTGCATATGTGCTGCCTCCGTGAAAACTGTGTTTTGGCAAGCTAAGCTTTTTCTAAAACCATTGCTTGTGATAGTGTGACCAAGCAGTGTACATACTTTACACTTTTATCAAGAGGCTGTGCGTATCTGGTAACACGGCAGGCTTAGTGCAGTGGTTTAGGGCAGGATGGAAGATGAGTTGTTCAAACAGAGGCATAACCACATAGAGAAAACATCTCTCCTATTTTTTTTTTTGCTAATTTTAATCCAGTTTCCTTGTTTTCTAAACAAAAAGAAATCCCATCCTCTCCTTAAACTCTAGCTATCCAAATCTGTTAGTTACATTAGAACCTTGTTCCTGGAAGACACCTCCTGTGGTAAGGTTGGTTGTCTCTTTTGAGTCACACTTGAAGAGTTGAGGCCTACTTCTTCATGTGTGTGTAAAGAGATTTCCAGAGACAATTGGAATGTGGCTCGGAAAGGAATGAGGTGGTACCATCCCATAGACTATGCATGGATGGAGCAGATATGGAAAGAGTGGAGAAGCATACTCAGGAGTACAAGTTCTGTTCACCTGCATTAGGATCCGGATCTCCTGCTCCATCACCCAGACACATGACTTGAGTGTCTTGCATAGTCTCAGACTTCTGATCCCATCCCCAGCTATCAGGCTTCAGAATCAGTTGGGATTGAGTCCCCAGCACTTTTTGTTCTGAGGCTTCCTGCTTCTTGAACTGGGCTATTTGTGATTTTCCTTAGATCTCTAGCCTATGACTGGTCACTGTAGGACTCCTTGACCTCTGTGATTGCAGTCCAGTCTCATCAAGTTTCTGCACTGGGAAGATTTAGGAGGAATTGGGGGAGGGGAAAATATTATATTAAGTTAAAAAAATGTTTAAAGGAGACCCATAATTGCACTACATTGGATCTGTTACCAGGAAACCCTCTGCTACATCCTCATCTGATGTCCAGTGATTTCAGAGAATATTGTCACCTGCTTGATGACAGGCCTGTAATACTCAGTCTATCCCTAGCATAGAGCAGTCATTTAGTGCATTATATTGGGATGGAATCAGGTTCACACCAATGAATTTTGCTATAAACACACACACACACACACACACACACACACACACACACTTCTCTTTTCACCGTCAATATGTTGCTTGTGTGAACACTGATTTCTCAATAAATAATTTTATCAAGAATTTTTATGAATGAAATGTTTAGACAAAAATATGCTACCATATAATATTTAACTTTCAGAAAAGTATTATTAAATAAGGTGGTTTCTGCACTATTTGCCCCAAAATTTAGTTTCATATACTAGCTTTTCTGCTTTTTTTTGGCAATTAGTAATGTTCCTGAAAATGACTCAGATTTTGCCCCCATGGTGATATATTACATATTTGGTAAAACCTGAAATATTGGAGAGACAGTACACAGTCAAAACCTAGGCTGACAGCTCAGGAAATTCTTGATCCTTGAGTACAAGGACAAACAGCTAGGATTCAATCACACATACCTTTAATCCCAGCACAGGGAAAATTGGGAGTGGTGATTTACACCCTTAATTCTATAACTCCAGAGACAGAACTTCCTCTGTTTTTGTGAGTTCAAGGCTAGAGTAGTTCACACCTTTAATCCTAACCTGGATGGGATACAGCTCATGAGAAGGGTATATAAGGCCTCGTAGGAACCCAGCAGATACAAAAGCCACCAGCAGAAGCAACCAGGAGCGAGGCTGAGGAAGTTGCAGGACAGCTGGGTGAGAATTGACTGTGGTGCTTCCTCTCTCTGATATCTCAGCCTTCCCCCAATATTTGACTCAGAGTCTCTTTTCATGCAATCTGAATTGGTGCAACACCCCCCTTTTCCATTTTAGCTCTTAAAATGCACTTCTGTTCACAGTCATCTTTTTATTATGTAAGTTTACTCAATATCCAGAAGTTGCCTTGAGGCAGTGCCCATAAAATGAGATTGATTTTCCCCTGGAGGAAGGAAAATCTGGCTTCTCCAAGCCACTTTTATTCTCATGCCCAGCCCTCATTTTTTTCTGTGTCCCACCCATGAATCCAAGGTGGCAGCTGATCTTGACGCCATCTACAGCCCAGATTTTTCAGTTGTAGGTTTAGACCACATATGGCGGCTAAACACAATGTGCTGACAAACTTCACAGTAGCAAAGCATGCCTGAAAGTGCAAGGTGAAGTGACAGAAGATTCCTGCCTAGAAAAAATTAATTCCTTAAAATGAACTCAAGATCACATGTACAACCATAGTGTTGAGGATTGAACCTGGGTCCTGGGGATACTAGGCAATTGCTTTACCATTGAGCTCTCATAGCCCTGGCTTTAATTGCTGTACTGAGTATTACAATCTTAAGGCATTTCATTATGCATAATTAAAAACATTACACATTGATATTGAAAAAGCTTGAGAATGCACATACGCAACCAAGAGTACATAAAACATTTAAGTGTTTTGTTGTAAATCCATAAATTATTAAGTTCATACTGTATTTTCAGAAAACGCTTTTTCTAGGGCATGTTAACCAGTCCCCTGCTCTCATATAGGAAGCTCTCTTCTCAGCCCTCTCTTAGATCAGAGGAGATCATGGCCCCTTCAATGGCTGCAGTGCTGGATAGTGACTTGTCTGTCTTCCCCTGGGCACCTAAACCAGAGGTAGGTCATCTGGGTTCTGCTGGGAACAGCAAACGGTAGTCACAAGCACCAGAAAATCCATTTTCAAAGCTTCTTCCTCCATTGTACCATTGTGTCAGGTTACTGTTAGGAATGCTGTCGTCATTTAAAATGTAGATCTTTTCACTGAGTTCTTTTTATTGACTCAGTGTTCGAATGTTTTTTTTTGTTTGTTTGTTTGTTTGTTTTGGTCATGTGATTGCTTCTCTCTTATTTCTGGCTGTGCTTGACCTTCATTGTTTTTTGATTCTACCCAGATTGTGCTTTCTTTTCTGTAAGGTCTCTCTCATTTTCTCCATTCTCTTTTTTGAATGTCCCATGTAACTACTCCAGTGCTTCCATTGGACTCTCCACTTTGGAAATTACTGTTGTATTTTCTGATTCTTTATTTCACTGGGATTTGTCATTTTTCAGAGTTACCTCCTCTAGTTATCTAATTATTTTTTTATTCATGCCTGCTGCATCATGTAGCTTATTTGTAGAAGCTTTTTTAAAAAGACTTTGTAGCTTTAGATTTCTGTCTGTAACTTTTATTTTCATCCAAGGTTCAATTATCTAGAGTTTTAATGATGTTGCATGTCCTTCAAAAGTGTCTAGGTTTTTAAATTGTTAAATTTTTGTTTGTTTGTAACAATGTCTTACAATGTAGCCCTGGCTGAACTAGAACCCCTATGTAGGTCAGGCTGGCTTCAAACTTACAGAGATCGGCAGACAGTGTTGTGATGAAGAGTGAGCCAGCATACTTGTCTAAAATGCCTAGTTTTAAGTTTATATTTTATTACTTCTTTACTGCCTTTTCGATTTTTCTCCAGAAACATATTTTGTACATAGTTGTTTCAAATTCTGATAATCAGAATCATGTCTCATGAGAGTTGTGCAATTTTCCTTTTTACTTATTTAACTTCAGTGTCATGTTTCATTATAAAAGTTTAATTAAAAAATCAAAGCTGAAAATAGTAGTATGGTTACCAAAGTAGGTGTGACTGTAATATTAGCAAATTTATTAATATTATCACAGTCACCCATCTCCTCAACCTCATCTGCTTCCTAAGACACAGCCTCTGCAGAGCTCCATCACAAGAGCTGCTCCCTGAGACACAGACCCTGGAGAGCTCCTTCACAAGAGCTTCAGCTGCAGATCTCAACTGCTCCCTGAGATACAGACTCTACTGCCTCCAATTTCTCCAAGAGCTCCTATTGCACCAAGAGCACCTAGTAAGCCAAAAACAGCTCCCTGAACACAGACAATACTTGCACTGATCAGAGGAAAAGATAGGTAAATGCCAGTGCAAAAATTTGTTCAACAACACGAAAAACAATATGGTACCACTAAAACCTAGTGGTTTTACAACAGCAAGGCCTGAAAATTCCAATGTAGAAGAAGCAGAGGAAAAAAACCTTAAAATATCTTTATAAAGATGATAGAAGCCTTTAAAGAGGAAATTAAAAAAGAAATTAAAAACTCCTTTAAAAATAGAGAAAACCCCCCCCCCCAAAATTGAAAGAAAACAATAAATCTCTTACAGAACAACTAGAGAACCAAGAAAAAGCAATTAAACAAGCAATGGAAACAGTTTAACACTTAAAAACTGAAATGGAAGCAATGAAGAAGACACAAACCACAGAATGATGGGAATGGAAAATCTAAGTAAACAAACAGGAACTACAGGTGCAAGCATAACTAACAAAATGAAAGAGATGAAAGAAAGAATCTCTAGTGTGGAAGATTCAATAGAGGAAATAGATTCATCAGTCAAAAAAAAAAAACTTCTGAAGTTAAAAAAAAATCATTACACAAAATGTCTGGGAGATTTGGGATACCATGAGAAGATCAAACCTAAGAATAATAGGAATAGAAGAAGGAAAAGAATACCAGCTCAAAGGCACAGATAATGTATTCAACAAAGTCATAGAAGAAAACTTTCCCAACCTAAGAATAAAATGCCTATGAAGATACAAGAAGCTTACAGAACCAAATAGACTAGAATTCTCCAAAAAGCCTATTTGCTACATAATAATAAAAACATTAAACATACAGAATAAAGAAAGAAATTTAAAAGTTACAAAGAGTTAGGGTTAGGGTTGGCCAAACCAGGTAAATGCTATCTTCGAGAGTCCTCCACCTGGCTGGTCGCTCCTACAGAATGCTTGAATGTTTGCCTAACCTGCCTTAAATATCTTCTCTGCCTAGTTGTTTTACTTCTGGGTTTAACTCTGCATCATAACCCTAGAGTTAGAATTAAAGGTGTCAGCTACTACTGTTTTGATTTTAGGCTTTGAACTCACAGAAATACAGAAAGATCTCTGTTTCCTAAGTGATGGAATAAAAGGTGTGAGTCATCATGTACTCAACACTTTGTTGGGATTAAAGGCATGAGTTACTTTCTAACCCTCATAGCTTGTCTGTGGGTAGTTATGTTCTCTGATATTGTAGGCTGATTTTATTAAATATAAAACATTTGACCCCCAAAATACTACCAGGTAACTTCTACATCTGATAAACACCTTCAACAACATAGAAGAATACAAGATTAAAAAACAAACCAACAAAAATCAATAGCCATCTTATTCACAAATTAGAAACCAGGGAAACATCACCCTTTACAATAGCTGCAAATAACATCAAATATCTTGAATTAACTCTAACCAAACAAATGAAATACCTAAGTCACTGAATAAAGAAAGGAATTGAAAAAGATATCAGAAAATGGAAAAATCTCCCATGCCCTTGGATAGGTAGAATCAACAGAGTAAAAATGGCAACCTTACCAAAAGCAATCTACAAATTCAATGCAATCTCCATCAGAATCCTAATACAATTCTTCACAGACCTTGAAATAATAATACTCAACTTCACATGGAAAAACAAAAGAACAAGGATTGTAAAAAAAAAATTCTGTTCAATAATAGAACTTTGGGAGGCATCATCATCCTTGACTTCAAGCTATACTATAGATCTACAGTAATAAAAACAAGTTGGTACTAGCATAAAAAAATAGACTTGTGGGTCAATGGAATTGAATTGAAGACCCTGACATTAATCCATACACCTATGAACACTTGCTTTTTGACAAGGAGGCCAAAAATATACAATGGAAATAAGACAGCGTCTTTAACAAACTGTGCTGGCATAGCTCGATGGTGGTATGTAGAAGAATGCTAATAGATTTAAATCTATTTTCTTGCAAAAATCTCAAGTTCAAGTGAATCAAAGTCCTCCACATAAACTTAGTTACACTGAACTTGATAGAAAAGAAAGTAGGAGATACTCTTGAACACATTGGCACAGGTGATTACTTTCTAAATGTAACACCAGTAGCACAGACACTAAGAACAATAATTAATAAATGGGACCTCCTGAAACTGAGAAGCTTCCTTAAGGCAAAGGACATAGTCAACAAGAGAAAACAACGGCCTACAGAATGGGAAAATATCTTCATCAACCCTACATCTGACAGAGAACTAATCTCTAAAAAAATATAGAGAACTCAAGAAACTAGAGGTCAAAATTCCAAATAATCCAATTAAAAATGGGATGCAAAAGCTAAATAGAGAATTCTCAACAGAATAATCTCAAATGTCTGCAAGACACTTAAAAAAATTGCTCAACATCTTTAGCCATCAGCACAATGCAAATCAAAACAACTCTGAGATATCATCTTATACTTGTCAGAATGGCTAAAATAAAAAACCAATGACAACCTATGCTGGAGGTGATGTGGAGCAAGGGGAACACTCCCTCACTTCTACTGGGAATGTAAACTTGTACAGCCACTTTGGAAATCAGTATGTCAGGTCCTCAGAAAACTGGGAATCTATCTACCCAATGATCCAGCAATACCACTTTTGGACACATACCCAAAAGATGTGTATTCTTAACTGCAAGAGCATTAGCTCAACTACTTTCATAGCAGCATTACTTATAATAGCCAGAACCTAGAAATAACCTAGATGCCCCTCAACTGAAGAATGGATTTAGAAAAATGTTCATTTACACAATGGAGTGCTACTTATCAGAAAAAATGACACCCTAAATGTGCAGACAACTGGATGGGTTTGGAGAATATCATCCTGAGTGAGGTAACATAGACCCAGAGAGATAGACATGGTATGTACTCACTCTTAAGTAGATTTTAGACAGAAAGCAAAGGATAACCAGGCTACAATCCACAAACCCCAAGCGGCTAGGTAACAGAAAGAACTTAAGAGAGATGTCCATGGATCACTCAGGGAAGAGGGATAGAGATGATCTCTTGAGTAATTTGGGATCATATGGGGAAGGAAGAAGGGGAGGTGGGAAGAGATCATGAGAGAATGGGATGGCTGAGTGGGGGGAAAACAGAGAAGTAGAACAAAGAAATAGTTATCTTAATAGATGGAGCCATTGTGATTAGAGAGAAACTTGGTGCTAGGGAAACATCAAAGAACCCACAAATTGTCCTGGGCTAGGAGTTCAAGCAATAGTGGAGAGGATGCCTAAACAGGACTTTCCCTATAGTCAAATGAATGACTGTCCTAATTACCATTATAGAACCTTCATCCAGCAACTGATGGAAGCAGAAGCAGAGATACTTAGCTAAGCACAATGTTGAGCTCTTGGTCCAGCTGAAGAGAGAGAGAGAGAGAAGAGTATATGAGCAAAGGGATCAAGATCATGAGGAGAAGATGGCTGATTCAAGCTATTGGGAGCTCACTAACTCTGAAATAACAGCTGAGGAACCTACATGGAAAAAAAGTAAACTCTCTGAATGTAGATGACAGACAAACATTGTGGGCAGTTTGTGGAGCCTCTTGCAGTAGGACCAGAGTTTATTCCTGGTTCATGACCTGACTTCTCAGAACCCATTCCTTACAGAGGAACATTGTTCTCAACCTTGATACTGGGGTCGGGGAGGGACTTGGTCTTACCTCAAGTGGATATGCCAGACCGAACTGACTCACCTTGAGATTCCTTGCCCTCCCTGAGGAATATAGGAAGGGATGAAGTAGGGGGTGGCCGAGGGAGGACTGGGAGGAGGAGAGGGAGGGGGAGCAGTAGTGAGTATGGAGAAGTTTTTTTTAAAATAAAAATCATATATATATATACATATACATACATACACACATATATAAAAATCACAGTTATTGATAGTATCTCTAAAAAATCCCTACTGCCCATTGGGTACCTGCATTTGTTGTAGAATGATGGTGCTATTATTTGTAATGGTCACATTGCCTTTTCCATCTTGAATCATTTTGCCTATTCCTTTCGGTCCAAGGCTTGTTCTAATGGCTCCAGCAAACTCTTGGTCTGCAAAATGTAGCTGAAGTGGATCCAGGCTGGCTTGTTGGGTTTCTGGTGCCCTTCCCTGGCCCTGTACTGGGAGCCTGGCTTCTGGGAGGCCAGTGTGACAACATTGGTGAGGAATGCACATGCTCAGGAGGACAATGGATGCAAAATTCTGGCCTTTGAGGCGTAACAATCTCCTCCATAAACCTTCCAGAAAACTGCACTGGCATAGGAGTTTAGATTAATACATTTAATATAAAAGATTCCCAGTTAGTTAATTTGCTGTGTAATGTTAAAAATTACATACAGGACATGTAAATCATTCACATGTAAATGGTTTGGTCTGGTGCATTATTGTGTTTTATGTGAATGGTTTTAAAAGCAAATGAGAATAACATATAAGTAATATATAATGTAAAATTTCACATATATCTTATATCATGAAACCTGAAAAAGTTTTACATATTCATGATAGAATGCACAAGCTTTCCTAAATTCAAATACAAGCTCACAGACTTTAACATTTTTTTTACTATTAATGTGACTGAAGTGATTTTTAGGTTATTTGTTCATTTCAAATTTCCAACATGACTAAATATTCTAAGAAGGAGTTGGGACAAAAATGATTTAATAAAAATGTAATTTCCTTCCAAAGATGATGTGAAGTTTACATGATTCCCAGATATGTGTGGTAGCACATTTGGTTGTGTCTGTTGCTGCTAATTTGTGGTTTTTTTCTTCAAAAGTTTTAAGTGAGACCAAATTATTTATTTCCATGAGGTTATTATAGTAAACCTGTTACCATAGCAGAATAAGCTTTGTGGCTGTCAGTAGCTAGTGTATTGTCTTCTGGTGAAGAAAGTCTTTTTTTTTTTTTTTAACCTATTTTTGTAGTTTTGACACTATAACTAGTACTCAGAAACTACCATTGCTTAAGAGCATCACTTCCTTTCCTGACCCCACAGGAACAAAAGCAGGATGGATGGAAGCATATGCCCTGCCTTGGCTTCATGTCAATCTCTTTCAATTTAGATCAGACTCCTTGTTTGGCTGCTTAGTATTGATAATTGCTCAAGAAGTGCCCATATGACTACTTACTGTGCCTCAGAGATAAGTCTATGTCATATAGCCATAGTTGGCTTGGATTTCAGATCAGCAGACAGCTCCATCAGATGAGGGCAAACTGCTACCATGATGAAGCTTCACCCCTGAGCAGGTAATTACTTTCTGAGAAACACCTTATCCATCTCAAGCTGTAAAGCCTCCCTTGGACCACTTTGCAGAATGAGAAGGAACTGCTTGGCTAGATTACTTGCCTAGAACTCCTACATCATGAATCTTCCTTGTTCTTTGGTTCAAGCCTACATCTCTTGTCAGTACCCCAAAGACAGACTTAGTGGTAACTGGACCCTTTTGTTTATTTCTGTTCCCAATGTGAACATACTGAATTATCTAACTTTCTTCCTATTACTCATTTATTTGATTTGAATTTTGGAATATGTCGCCCAAGCCTAACCTGTTGGAACTGTGAGCCTGCAACTTTGCCTGCGGACTCAGTTCCAGCACCAGTCAGTGTTTGTAGCTTAATATAAGAAACAAATAATGAGGTTCTCATAATGTCTTGTGCCTTTTTGGACAACTTCTGTGAGCCTTTTGAGGTTATGGAAAGTAATGACACTTTAAATGGTTAATAAATATAATTAATCTATGTGGCATTCACCTTCTGGGCATTTAAGGTCATCTGGAAGAGCAGTATGTGCTCTTAAGCAGTATAAGACATCTTTCTAGTCTCTTTGAACACTTTTTGAATGAATTTTCCACTGTATGAAATGTTTCTATTCTAATTATATACAATACAGAAAAGAAGAAATTCATTGTGACCCTTTTTTTGTTGCTTATCCCCTCACAAAGAAGAAACATTGGGCTCCAAAAGGGCAATGTTTTTACTGGATATAAACCGAATTTTGAAATTTTCTGAATTCATAAGCAGGATTGGTTCACCCATCATGTTTGTAGTAGATTCATCGCTGGGAAAACATTCAGAGAAAAATACTTTTCCACAGGTCTCTTCTCTATTTTATCAGAGCCTAGTGCCCCAGAGAGGTGGCTCAGTTTCATTTTAGTCATAAAATCTATGCAGCTAATGGCAGCAATCTTGTTGATCTATATTGGATATGAGATCACAAAGAACTATGCTTAGTATTTAAATAGACAAAGGTTATGTTTCCTTTCTGAAAGATGAAATTCTATATATGTGTTCACTTGTTCAGCATGTAATGCAACAGAGATTTCCAGCTTTCACTCTGTTCCAGGCCTAGTAGTTGGTGCCGTGGACCAGAAAGTGAATATGATTCTACACTTTCCTTGTCTCTCCCCATCCAAAGGCTTTTGACAAAGTAAATAAAACACGCACCCCATGTCAATTGTCTATAAGAAATAATAGTCACTTTTCTTATAATGTGCCCACCGTCATCAGACCCCACTCAGGCTTTAAAGTTGTCAGGTAATATTAATTTCATTAAGATCTGAAAGTAGCCCAGCCCCAAACCAAGCTAGAATATAAAGAACCTCTCTGCTGTGTCATTCTATTTATGGAGAAGTCTTTGTTATTGTTGGAACATTCTTACCTCATTAAGAGTTAAACCCATTTCCTTGCTTTGGGCTCACAATAAAAGCAGAGAGCTAGACCTGAGGTGAGTGAAAGGAAGCTAGAATTTTTTCTTTTCTGATCAATAGAGATCAAGCAAAATGCTGTGTATATACTGAGGGATGACTGTTCATATGTTAGGAGAATCTACATGTTGGAAGAGTAACAGGTTGCAGCCACTTCCACCAAGGCTGAAGCTATGTCAGGCACATCCATGCTAATCAGTGACTCCAGCACCACATCAGATCCCTACCTTCTGGATATAATGTATGATGAAATGTATTTTGAAGTGCTAGATGTTCCAAAAGAATGTCTTATCTCTACAAAAGCCTCCTTGGCTTCTTGTCATTCTCTTTGTAATGCTTTTATGAAATTAAAATGATAGAAATGGACTTACTATTTGGGAAACATCTCTTTTGAGATCTCCCCGGGCTGCATTCTGGTCCATATTTAGCCTCAAAGATTGACGATTATCACCCATGAGGAAACAATGGGCTATGGTAAGACAAGGTGAATGCCACATATGTAACCCCATGTCCCTGTCAGGGGTTTTCCCTTCCCAGCATGATCACACAGAAATGGCGATTTCTTCCTCCAGTCATTGACTTCAGGCTGATTTTCTATAACACAGGAGGATATGTTCTGTCTTAAAGGGATTTTTGTTTTCATTGCTGTTAGGTTTCTTTTTTTTCTTTCTTTTCTTTTCTAAAAATTTGGAGAGGATACATCACCAAGTTATTGTAGAAATGTGAGAAACACAAGACTAGAAAGCTAACTTGGTCTTTAAAACTAGACATTTATATAGCATAACATCCTTGTGACCAACAGAAATTATGACTGCTTCCCATGTGACATGCTTCCCATGTTCAGAAAAGGAGTAAGCTTGAGCAGACATCATTCACTGTTCCCCATTGGACAACAGGTCCTTCCCATTTCTGCTGTGAAAATAAGGTGATCTATAGAAACTTCAATTTAAAAAGCAAATGTCCCTCTAAGGGGTGAATTCTAATAGCAAATGGACTTTGGGTTTGCCTTGGTCTGAAGTCAAGTTTGGTTCTGCTAACAATTTGTTTGTGATTTGATTCTAGAGACATGGTTAGCAGACAGTGTCTTCTTGCTTTCTTTGTTCTTGATGCTTCACAGGGAAGGCACCAAGGGAGTGACAGGATAGGGTCTGAGTTCACCATGAGGACAGACTTTGCTCAGGAGGGCAAATGGAGGACAGGACAATGAAGTGAGCAAGCAGCAGGGACCAACAGTCTGGAAAGCAGGTGGAGAGAGACGGAAATGCTGATCAGTATACAAAAGTGAAGTTTCCTTCTGTATCTCAGATGATGGATGAATGGCAACAAAGTTACTGGATTTTTAAAAGAAAAATAAATTGACTTAAATGTGAGCTGAAAAATGAGGACGATACACCTTGGCAGGTGTACGACTGTAGCCTTCTTAAGCTTATTAGATAGGAAGGTGCCAGTGTGAGCATGGAGGACATCTTTCCTCTCTGCCTCCCATACTCTCCACCCCACACACCAGCATTAATAAGATGATTGGAATGTGTGTACTGTCAAGGAGAATAGAATAGTCTCTAGTGGGCGTGTGTCTGGGGTGAAACTTGACTTTGAGTTTTCAGCTAAATTCCTGGGGTCTTAGGGGGGCATGAGGGGAGTAGGTTATTTACCTATTTGAAAGTTCCATGTCTGAACTTTAAGAGTCCTAGCCCTTCATATCCTACATGCTATTGAAGAGCATAATAGGCTAATTCAAGAGTTGAATGTGATGCCAGGGCTCCCTCATGCGAATCTGGTCCTGTTCTTGCCCTCTGTGATCCAGCCCTACAGCAGGGTACACAGCAGGACTGAGGTAAACTGCTGAAGTACTTCAGAGACTCTGCTTCTGGGCTGAGCAGAGGATCTTTTCACACATCATTTACAACTAACTGTGGTGCTTTTTCAAATATAACACACCCCAAACTGCACAAAGACAACACAACAGGCGCTTTTGCTTGCTTATTTACTCCCACTGTGTGTTAATCTGGCATCTTTAACTTAGTGACATTGGCTTTATTAATGTCATTGTCACACACACTGTCATGAATGAAAACCACGTTTACAGTTGCCTTTGTAATGGGAAAAGCCTCATTTGGATGTCAAGTAGGTTTATGGCGCCTTTAACAATAGAATTTGTACCAATAGGTAACTTTAAAGTAAAACTTTTCTTAAACAGATTAGACAGGTAATAAAGTGATAATAGCATGCTTGATTTGTAGTAAAGTGTGGGAGCACAAATGATTTGGTCCTGTTATTATCCTAAACAGTAAAGATGTCTCTTGGATATATTACAATTATTAACAAATTTTATTTCTGTCCTTTGTATTATTTTGTCACAAAAGTGAGTTTTTCTTCTTCAAAATGGGCACCTAAATTGTGAAGATGAAATTGGATAGCATAAACAAGATAATTTTGAAAACAACCCCAAGATAGAAGGCACAAACTATCCACTCATGAATAGGCAAGGCCAATGTGACCAATGAAATACAAACAGATGTTATACAATAATGTAAGAAGTAATATCATTGTCAAAAAACAGGTAAGGTATGGGTAATCATAGAATGGGTATTTTTAATTTTTCCATTTATTATTTTTACTCAAAGTACTGTCCTTAAAGTTTTGCTTGAAGAGGCTGTGACCGGCCTTGCCAGGCAGGCACAGCACAAGCAGCCAGCTCGACTGTGCACACCTTGACAGCAGGCACAGAGGCACCCCTGCGCTGAACAAATACGTGATGAGAGAGAGGCAGGGAAGAGAAAAACGGAGAACTTGTGCTGTGGAGAGAGGCAGAGCTGGAGATGTCACAGTGGTGACAGGTGTCAGAGGGCTGAGGTTTGCCGTGGAACATATCCATGCACAGTAGTGTCAGTGCGGTGGTGGGCAGCAGCCTGCAGCTTATGCACACACAGACTCAGTCCCAGAATATGCCACTCGGATGTGGATCACCCTGGCACTGGGCAACGAGTGGAGGAATAGCTCACTTTCTGGAGTGAGCTATTGGCCATATTGGTGTCTGTGGTCCATGCTGCTGCCCATGCCGAGATGAACTTGAGATCCCTGTGGACATATGCAGTCTGTGCTGCTGACTGATGCCTTGGTGATGTCCTCAGGTTTTGCTGCCTCAGGGTACCATGTTGATGTGAGAGACCTGTGTAGTCATATGAAGCCATGTTGAGGGTCATAAGTGGATTGGTGGTTCTGATTTGGTCAGAGGCCCTGTTGATGTCTGTGGCCCCCGCTGACAACCAAGGCTATGCAGATATCCGTGGTCCATGCTGCATTCTAGGCTATATTGGTGCCCAAGGGCCAAGCAACAACCAGGGGTCATATTGATGTGAGTGGCCAGTGCTGTCATCTGAGGCCATGCTGATGTCTGTAATTCAGGCTGCTTCCGCGAGTCTTATTCAGGTCCATGGTCGCAATCAGTGCTGTGCAGAAACTGAGTGGAGGCCCATGATCTGTGCTCCAACTAACCGTGAAGAGGAAGGAGGCTACTTTTGATGTGACATTGATGACTGTAGGGAAGGCTTCTGTGACAACTCCCCCTCCCTTTCCAAAGGCAACAGCTTAGACGTGAAGCCATCACAGAGAACTCGTAAAAGGTGTGATAGAGATCCTGAAGTATAGCTCTCTACAACTGATGATTTTTGTGGGGGTACTGAAGGGGAAGGACTCAGTTCTGCTTAAGGGGTAGGCCACTGAGAGTTTGACCACACTCCTGTGAGTATGTAGATGAGCACATATTGTCCATTTTGTTGGGTGAGAGGATGTTACTAGGGTGGGGAGGCAGGCTTGGAAGGACTGGAAAGTGAGTATGATCTGGGTGCATGATGTGAAATTCCCAGAGAATCAATAAAAATGTTATGGTAAACATTGTTTAAATATACAAATATAATTTACTTTTAGTTATAAATTTATTTCAGAAATAGAGGTTTTTTTGGATATTGTATTCCATGTACAAAATCCAGATTTGTAGTCATTCAATGAATACTTGAAAGCATGTTTGAATTTTTTTTCACTCTGAAGTGACAGAACTGTACCCTGAAACACAAGTCACCTTCCTGTCATGCTCTTCACTTGTTGAACTCCTACTATGCAGCAGAGCACTGTGTTCTTTCTTCATATTTTTATTGTATGAATTCTAATTAGTATGTAATAAAAACTCAGAGCCAGATAGTGTAGAAAAGCTGGAATAGCAGAGAGAGGAGACAGATCATAGTCAATTTCACCCAGCCAACTTCTCAGGGTAAACAGAGTAAATGTTATCTTCAAGAGTTTTCAGCCTGACTGGTTGCTCCTAAAGAATGCCTGAATATTTTCTTATGCATGCCTTAAATATCTTCTCTGCCCAGTTGTTTCACTCCTGGGTTCAACTCTGCATCAGAATCCTAGAGTTAGGATTAAATGTGTGAATTACTACTGTTTGGTTGTTAGGCCATGAACTCATGGAAATACAGAAAGATCTCTGTCTCTTGAGTGATGGAATTAAAGGTGTAGGTGCCGCTCAGTCATTCCCTGTGATGGAATTAAAGGTGTGACTTACCACTTTCTGACCCTCATGGTTTGGCTGTGGCTGATTCTATTCTCTGATAGTCTAGAATTATTTTATTAAATATAATATATTTTTAATTTTATTAAATATACCACATATTTCTCCCTCAAATAATAAATGAACACAATTTAATAAGTAGCTTTGTATAGCTGATTACATGATTTCTAAGTTTAGATTTTTTTCTTGTTTTTTATATCACTCAGGCAACCAAAATTTGGTGTGTGTGTGATTTAATTTTTGCCCATCTGAGGAATCATCTCCAGGGTTTTGTGTATGATAGGCAAGTGCTTTCCTATTAAGCTACACCCATGATTGAAGATGCTCCCTTATATGACATAAAGTATGTGCTAGATATAGAATGAATAAAACAGATTCTCTGTCTATAAGAAATTTACTGCACAAAGAGAGAAAGTTACAGTAATTTAACAACTATTGAAATGAAATTTAACAAATGACATTTCATGCAATAAAATTATACAATGTTTGTCTGTTTAAAAAGGATTTATGTATCATATATACATACAGTGCTCTGTCTGCATATAGTCCTGCAGGCCAGAAGAGGGCACCAGATTTCATTATAGATGGTTGTGAGCCACTATGCAGTTGCTGGGAATTGAACTGAGGACCTCTGGAAGAGCTGCTAACCTCTGAGCCATCTTTCCAGCCCCCAATATTTGTCTTTTTTTCAAAGACAGGGTTCCTCTGGGTTGCCTTGGCTGTCCTGGAACTTCCTTTGTAGACCGGGGTGGCCTTCATCTCAGAGAGCCAACTTCCTCTGCCTCCCAAGTACTGAGGTTAAAAGCTTGGACCATCATGTCCGCATAATTATTTTATTTTTTAAAAACAAACAAAAACAATTGACAAAGCAGAGGACATTTCAGAATGTCCACATTGAATTCAGAAATGGCTAAATGTCATGCTTATGATTCTTATCCTCTGTATAGTTATTGTTAACTCTTCTGCATTTTAAATTCTTTTTACTGTTTTTTTTTTGATAAATACAAAATAAAGAAGGAAAAAAAAAAAAGAAATGGCTAAATGTGACAACTGGCCAAGCATAAATGCAGGGGCTTCTTCTGAGTAACTTTGTAAATTGAGGCATGCTAAAGACAGAATTTGGGAGTCTATGTATCTCGAAAAAGCTGGTTCTTGAGTTCTTACTCCCTTCAGGTAAAATCACCACATTTCCATGTGTTCTTATTCTCTTTAGGTAAAATCACTGCATTTCCATGTGAGCCAAAAGGCAGAATGGACACAGGGAAGCCAAGAGCACCTTGCAGGGAGATTCCTCTATTCAGGTAAGTGGTAGACTTTCCGAGAAGCACAGATGTTTACTAATGATTCTTAAACTTACATTTCATCTTTATTGACAATTAGAATCCAGTAAAATACAGGAGTACTTACTGAGTCTTCTAGAGTTGTATTTAAATGTAAGTCAAGTGTTAAAAGAGGCACAGCAACATCTTGTGCTGCATGGTGATTGAACATGAATTCAGTCTGATCCCTGAAGTTTCAGTGAGACTGAAATTGGCAGTAACTCTCCGAATCTTTATTAGCTGTGATCCCAGAGGGTTGTTTTAAACCACAGTAAAAGTGGAAATTGTGTACAGTAGATTATCTTTTTTAATGAAGCAAAATCCTAATGTGTGAAATACAATGTGTTTCCAATGCTCACGTTATGTCACTCAAACTCAGCATTAAAGTTATTTAGAAGTGAAGGCTAATGAAACAGTTTTAACATGGGATGGGAACAGGGGACAGTGGAAATATAGGTAAAATGGAAATAATAAAACATTTCATAAAGAACCAAAAGCTTTCAAATAAGACACACATTTCAATGCATTTGGAAAGTAAAAAAGAATAATAATTTACAATAAGAATTTGGCATGAAGTGTTTCAAAATCATCCATAAATCTGTTTCAAAATCAACTGGGCAAGAGCTTTGTGTATACATAGTGTTTCCACTTGAGTGTTTATTAATGAGTTTTTCCAAATATACATGCATTTTCAAATTTCATGTACATATATAGCAAAACTCTCAAACCAATTTTAAAGGAAAATGCTTTAGTTTTTTTGTTTTATTTATTTTATTTTTGCCTGCATGTATATTTGTGCACCATGTGTTTGCCTGGTTCCTGCATAGGACAGAGGAAGTTTGGATACTCTAGAACTGAAGTTACACATTGTTATGAGTCTCCTGGTGGATGCTGGGAATTGAACCTGGGTCATCTGGAAGAGCAGACAGTGCTCTTAACTGCTGAGCCATCCCTCCAGCCATCTAAAGTGCTTTAATTTAATGACAAATCTGAATTTCAACCCAAAAACTGTTTAATTTTTTAAAATCAACTATTGTTTTAATAGTGATCAGGGTCATAGTGTCATTGGAGACATTTCAATCCAGGACTTGCGAGATCGATATGATTATGATGTGATAGAGACCAATAAGGTTGAGTCAGGTGGAGACATAATGCAATTTTATGCTCGCCTCTTCCTCCTCAAGGGCAACATGGGAAGGTTCTGCTCTCTGTCATCTTGTGAGGCTCAGGACACACAGTGACAAGCAATACAAGCTCAGAACTTCCCTCAGAAATTTTAATTAAGTAAAATGAGAACCTGGCATTCAAAATAGAGTAAGGTTTGGCTCAGTGGTCAAGCTCCTGAATTCCACCAAGAACTCGGAATTCCATCTCTTGCACAGTGTGGAAATAGAGAAATAAGTAACAAGATTTAAGTCAACAGCTTGTGACACAGGTATTCAAAGAATGGAGAGAGGTTGAGTGTAGGAAACCAGTAGAATATAAGATTGAAAATCTAAATTTTAGAGTCATTTGCTTATATTAATGGAATGAATCTTATCCTTAGAAACTACACTAAGATTAAATTGGCCAAAGACCAGGGCTCATGTGTCAGTATTGATTTATAAGTTGCTAGTACATATGTGGTCTGTGGGTGACAGGCATGAAGGATTCTGCTAGGAAGAGATAGAAAGATACCATATGCAGATCAGTTGAGAGCAAACCCTGAAGTGCTCCTGACAGCCAGTAGTTGTTTGGGGCTGGGTGGATCTTCAGGAGACAACGGGAAATATGTAAAGGGTGCTGAAAAAGTTCAGGCAAAAGTTGATCCAACAAAATCAGAAGTACAGTAAGGAGGACAGTATTCATTTAACTGAATGGCTGGAGGCCATTGATGCCATTTCAGTGACAAGAGGTAAAGCGAGACTGCACTGTGCTGAGTGACACTGTGGACAACATGAGCAGAACTCTAGAGATCTGGTTGTGAATAAAGAACCAATGAGGTAGGTTGAGGCTGTTGGGAACACACTGTGCAGAGCTTTCTCTGTTTGGCTGTGGAGACTGGGACAGAGTCCCCAGCATGAGAAGCCGAGTTTTCAGTTAGTGGCCCAGTGGAACTGTTTTTGTGTCATAGTGACTTGACATGGCAGCATTGTGTGAGGTGTAAGTGCCAAATGCAACCAGACTGCTAGGTGGAGGCTGCTTAGAGGTCTGCTGTGCACTCCAGGGAGGTGATGACAACGAGTTGGTGTCACTCAAGCCAGAGACAGAAAAACAAAACCAAACAAAACCCCAAACCTCTCTCTATCTCAAGCTTTCTAAGCTTTGCACTCCACATATTTGCATCAAATTATGATCTGCATTTTATACAATGTTCTAATTTGTTTAAAAAAACAACAGAGGATAATCCTTCTACCCTAAGATCTTCTACAATGAGGTATAATGTTTTCAAATTAATTGAGTGTGGAGAAATGCCTAGTGGTTTTAAAAATAATAACCAAGTTAAAACCGCAAGGAAAAAAGAACAAACAGACTTACAGTCTACATGAATATCAGGCTTAATTTTTTCTTAAGTAATTTCCTAGGGACCTGTAATTGTGACATCATATTTCAACCTATTTAAAAATCAATGTTCTGGACCCAGTGAGTTTGGACAGTGAGACACCTCTTTATTCATTTTATTTTATTTTTGAGATTATAACATAATTATATCATTTCTCCCTCCCTGTTTCTATAAATCCTCCAATATATCCCTCCTTGCTCTCTTTCATATCTATGGCCTCTTTTTTTATTGATGCTTAATGTATATATTTATATACATATAACTATTCATATATAATAGAACCTGCTTAGTTTATATAATGTTACATCTGTGCATGTTTTCAGGGCTGACCCTTTGGTATTGGATAACCAGTTGGCATGTGCTTCCCTGGGTAAGCTGATCCCCACTCCGAGCATTGAAACTCGGTTGCCTGCAGTTCTTTGGAGGCACCTTCTCTTAATGGGCATGGGAGGGCGTGGCTCATGAAGCTCTTCAGGAGTTCTTCTCACTGCTCAGTTCACAAAGCAGGAAGCAACTGAAAATCAGACTGGTTTTCTGTTAGATGACTAATAGAACATTGTGCTAGTTACCTGAAAGATTTAAAGTCTCTATCAGTCTTCATTTTCTGTTTGTTCATTTCCTTTTGCATGTGACCAAAGTACTGTCAAAATTGACCGAGCTTGAGTTAACAGCCAACACACCAGACATGCAAATCTGACTTGGCTAAAGACAAGCCTAAATTACCTGGAAAGTAGTTAAGACACAACCACAAAAAGATTACAAATTATCAATTAAAGCCGTGATAGTGATTGTGGAACCAATGCATTTATTTAATTATTTACCTGATACCTGTTCCTGTCAACAGGGTTTGCATTCCTTTTCAGCAGTGGGATTAGATTTTCACAGACATTCCTTAGGAAGATGAGTAAAAAAACCTAACTGTGGCTCTATTAGTCAGGAGATAAAAGAGAAACTGTGACTAACAAAAAATATATTTTGTGATTTTTTTTTTGTGTGTGTGTCTACTTAATAGGGTGACTAAAATATTGAAATAGATTTATGTTAAAAGGCCTACTGTTTCTCTTGGGAGTCATTAAAATGGAAAGGCATGAGAAAGAAGATATTGAAATATTTGGAATTGGTCTACTGATGATTGACAGCTATAAAGATGACAAGTGCAAAAATAATATTAAGTAGCTAAGAAAATGTTCTGTGACTAATTTCAGATGGTCAAACATTCTATTCCATATCTGTGTTTGCTTGCTTGAATGTGCTGGTGTGTGTATGTACTGGTGTGTATGTATACTGTTGTGTCTGCTGGTGTGTGTGTGTGTGTGTGTGTGTGTGCTGATGTGTGCCTGAAATGGATGGGAGATGGAGAATAAGCCAGTGAATGGGTGATGCTGAAACTTCAATTTTAAATATATAGAAATGCTGCTGCTCTGTCCATGTTTATCTTTTTTTAAAAAAGAAGATATACTGTGAAATATAAAAAATGAAATTAGGAAAATGAGCCGAGGATACTTGCTGCCTGTAAAGAATAGATGCTGTACATGGATGGATGGCTCAGTTGGTAAAGAGTTCACAGTGAAAGCCTGAAGTTCTGTGTTTGGATTGTCAATAGACGCTGGAAGTTAGCATGTGCCAGTAACCCCAGCACTGGGGATGGAGACTCAGGATTTCCGGGCCTGCTGACTAGCCAGTCTAGCCCAATCACTGATTTCTAGATTCAGGGAAAGATCCTGTCTCAAAAAGTAAAGTAGAAAGGGATCAGGTGGGCACCCTATACTGGCTTCTGGCCTCTGTGCATGCATCTATCATGGGAGCATGCACATGCATACCCAGGATCATCCCTCCCCCACACAAAAGAAGACATTCTTAGATACAATTATGATTTTAATATTTTTGTCACCTGCTATTAGGATTTCTAGCAGCCAAGAACTCTATGTATTCCACCTCCTAACTTCTCCCCTTTTGCTACACTTTGATTGTTATGTAACCGATTCCAGTGCCTTACAGAGAACCCATTGTAACTACCAATTGTACCTTGAAAGTTTAATTTTTCAACATTCCAGGGCATCTTTCAACTTGTGGTTTTTAAAAGTGAGATTAGCTCCCTGAGTGTTTTCTGGGACTCTATTCAAATTCTACCTCCAAAATTCTGTCACCTTCCATTTCTGTTTTATAATGAAAACTAAGTTCTTTGTTTTTGATTTCAAAATCCCACAGCTAAGGCTGTTTACATTATTCTGTACAGGTGGCTGTTGTTCACCAACAGGCCAAGTGGTATGCTATTAATATCTTTACTGCCCTTAAATTCTGGTGTTTTGACACTAATGCTATGTGCCAAAACCTGTTTTTTCTAACCTTAAAGAAAATAGTATTTCCCTATCTCCATCGTCTGGCAATTGTTCACTTTGCTCATATTTAGATTGTGTGTTTCTTGGACATACTTTTGTTTGCCCTGGAATTTGGGATTTTTCTCCAGTTCCCCTTTAGAAAGATGAAATGGTACCATACTTATGGCTAATTTCTTCTAAATTTTTAGAAAGTATAGCCTTTCTTTTTTACTCCACTATTTTCTGATGTTGAAGTCCCTCCTTCTTGAAGTGCCTCTAGCTCAAATCTGAAAAGATTAACTTGTAGGCCTTCTGAATAGCTAAGAATTTTAAAAGCTGATCTCAGACAGTTCTCAGCAACTCTTTCTGCATCTAACATCCCTTTTCTTTAATGTTTTCCATTCTTTCCTACTTGAGCAATACAGCCTTCCTTATGGCTATACAATATGTAAATCTTTGATGAAATGTATAAACAACTTATATAATAAATGTTTAGTTTATACCTATACTTGATAATCTTGGTGTCTTGAATCTATTTTCTTTCTTCCAGGACTTTAGAAAAAAAGGTGCCATACTAATTCTTATTTTTATAGTGGTCTTGTTTTTCTCTATAAATGTTTTAGGATCTTGTTTTGATATGTTCAGTACTTTAATAATTCATATTTTTTGCCTTTGTTTTTAAAACTTTTCCTTCACAATAGTTAATATGTCTTTTAAATAAGAAAACAGATGTTCTCTTTCAGTGGAGAAATATTTTTTGTTGCATGAATCTTAATTGGTCTTAATAAAACCTGAAGCCAGATATTGGGGTAAATATTGGTAGATTAGAGAAGCAGAGGAACAAGCCACTAGAGAAACATCTCGCCACTTCTCAATCCTCAGGCCAAAAGGGGTAGATCCTGTTTCCACAAATCCTCAGATTGCATGCCTCTGAGCCCTCAGCTGAAAGGGAAGGGGCAGCAGAGGGCGGAACTCCTGTCTCCTCCTGCCTTACATTCCTTTTTCTCCCCTTCCATATTAGTTCCTGTCTCAGCCTTCCTAGGGCTGAGATTAAAGGCATGTGTGCTTCCCAAATACTTGGAGCAAAGGCCTGGGATACCAAATGCTGGGATTAAAGTTGTGTGCCACCACTGCCTGGCTCTGTTTCTCTTTTGGGCTGGATTAATCTCATGTAGTTCAAGCCGGCTTTGAACTCACAGAGATCTAGATGGATCTCTGTCTCCTAAGTGCTAAAATTAATGGTGTGTGTAATCAGTGCCTGACTTTATGGCTAACTCTGTGGCTGGCTCTGTCCTCTGATCTTCAGGCAAGCTTTATTTCTTAGAGGATACACAAAATATCACCATGATTTTCTCATTTTTTCAGAGCCTTAATATTATTATTTTTATTGTACTTTTGAGAATCTCATACACACATACAATGTAATATGAATATACCTACTTTCTATTTTACCCTTTGAATTTTCTCTACTCCCTACGTCCTGCCTCTTCCCAATTTTATGTTTTTTTCATGATTTTTTCTTTTTTGAAAATTAGCTAGAGTTCTTTGAATCAATAGTTTGAATCAATCAAGTTCTTAGAGATAACCTTGAATCTCCCCCCTTGTGATTTAATTTTTTGTTTAATCAATTATATGTTTTTTTCCAGACAAAGTTTCCATGTTTGATTTTTATCATTGATTTTTTTCCTAATCTTCCATTGTATACTACTGAAACTAACCAGAGGTATTTAATTATTTTTTTAAGTTCTTTCAGGTCCATGATGATATGCCACTTCTGGGGTGTCATCATGTGTACTTTAGGCTTTCATCAAAGAGTGGTGATTTTGGGTTGTTCCTCTATGGTTTATATTGAGAGAAGATTGGTCAAAAATGGAGACAGGAAGCAATGAGTAAGGAAGGATTTTACCTTGTACCTGAGGTGCTCGAGTCTTCCAAGCCAACCCTCATAGGAAGTCAGTCTTTATCCTAGGTACTCAATTTTTCAAAATTCGTGTGTAGAAAGGTACCCAGAGTATTAGGTTTTGGGAAGAAGCATCCTAGCACCATCTGGCTGCGAACTCCTGGAGTCATCAAGGCTTAGGATGAAACTTTACTTTTTTTCAGTGTTCTTCCCCTCCACATCATCCCTTCTGGGTCCTGTTGGACAACAGGCTGAGTTCAGTCTCCATCTCTCTTGGTGCCACCTCAGGGTCTGGTTGGAGCAGCTCCATGTTCTCATCTGCTTTGTACCTTTCCACACAACCCTCCTTTCTTGTTATTTTTGTCCTCATGGGCTCATCACTTGCAGATCTTTGGTTGTCCCCTTAGAGCATCCAACAAAAGTTGAGAAATAACTTTTCTCAACTGTGCTATGTTACACTCTTTGAGCTACAAGATTGTGCTTTGATGGGAGCACTCATTTAGATATATGTATATTTACACATGGGTTTAAGCTTGGATTGTCTTGCATTTTTGTTTAAACAGATTCCTTCCAATGATCTCTGAGAACAAATTAGAATGAGTTCTTCCCATTTCTTTATTGTTTTTTCACTTTTTCATGTGGTGGGAATGTTTGTCTCCATGCAGTGAAAATCATTCTGTAAATAAAAGAACTGTTTTGGCCTGTGGTGAGCACCATAGCAGTAGGCAGAAAATCAGAGACAGGTAGAGGAGGGTGGAGTTAAGACAGGCTCCATCCAGCCACCAAAGAAAAAGCATGTAGGACCTAGGTGGAACAGGGGCAATGGGCTACGTGGCCAGATAGATTAGTGGAATTGGGTTGAATTAAGATGAAAGAGCCAGCTAGCAATGTGCCTGAGACATAGGCCAAACAGGGTGAAATTAATGTAAGCATCTGTGTCATTTGTAGGGGGTAAGAGCCGCCGTGGGCAGGTCTGAACTTCTGGCTCTTGTGGAATCAGAAATCATTTACAACATTTTCATATATTAGCTTTTTGTGGTGTGTGTGTGTGTGTGTGTTTTCATGTGGGTATATGTTGATGTGTGTGCAGGTATACTCTCCCATACAGGAGTGTATGTGTGGAGACTAGAGGTTAATATTGTATGTCTTCCTTGATAGCCTCTGACCTTATTTTGTGAAGATGAGTTTTCTCACTGAACCTGGAGCATTTGCTCACCTAGGTTGGTTGGCCCATGCACTCCATGGATGCATCTGTTTCTGCCACCTTTGTTTTTCTCCAAGCACTGGTTATAGGCGCATGTCCTCATAACTGGCTTTCCTTGGGTGTTGGGGATCTCGTCTCAGGTTTTCATACTTGTGCAGTGGGGGACTTACTGGCTGAGCCATCTCTCCAGTTTGAGCTTTTATTTATAGAATTTAGGAGAAGAGAAAGGAAATCCCCCAAGAGGAAATGTTAAGAAAGATAAGACCCTGAGAACATAGTGTAATCCTGTATCTTGGAGAGTTTCTCCCAGCTGCAGGGCCTTCTAGAACTCTGAAAAAAACCATGAGCAGGAGTGCCGGGTTTCTAGATGGAGGCAACAGTCAAGACTCAAAAGAGTTATTGTTTGTGTCAGAGAGCTTGACACTGGAATAGATTCCTCCAGTGGTATTTCTGCAGCACTCATATAACCCTACTCACAGCTGTCACTTGAAGACATATCACTCTTTTAGTCTTGCCCTTGTCCAGTTTTAATGACCCATCTGGAAAGGCAGAAGGCAGTCTTGATGGAAGAAGGTCATCAGACTGTCTTCCTCTGCCTGGCTCCTTCTTAAAGTCACATGTGGAACGCATTTGCTATGACAGAAAACAAGCAAACAAGCACACACGTAGACCCTCCCCTTCTGTCCCCTCAGCACCTTTCTTGTGAAGGAAGAGCTGAATACACAGAAGTGTGTGGCTGGACAGAGGCCCAGAAATCTGGAAAGTGTATTATGTGGGATCCCCATGGGGAAGCACAGGGCTGCCAGCACTCTGGCTCTGGGCTTCCACACACCATCAATCCAGTGCCTGGCAGTCTATGTTCCCTTCTTCACCTCCTCTCATGCAGAGAGCAGACAGGAGCAAATAGGGCTCTCAGGTTGCAGGAGCCAAGTCATGTGGTGAAGAGAACGGAAGGGGAGAGAAAGGACATGGGAGTCCTGGAAAGCTGCGCCTTCCAGCAGCCCTGACAACTCCATTTTGTGCACAGGCATTTTCTTAACCAGTGTTTCATGGATATTTGGATATAGGTGGTACAAAGTAGAAATTTGAGTTTTTAGGGGCTGGCAGAGAATGCTGATCAGCCTTCCAGAACCATCTCACAGAATAAGATGAAACTTCTGGTGTTTTGAAAAGGTAGCTATGTTTGGGAATAATCAAGAATGCATTTTTTTTTTTTAAATTCAGGGTCTTGTATAGTGCACTGTTGGCCTCAAACCCAATATTTAGCCAAGAATCCTCCTGTCCCCCACTTTTTTTTAAGAATTTGGATCAGAGCATGTGTTAACACACCCAATTTTATGGGATTTTTGGGGATCAAATCCAAGGCTTTCTTCATGCTAGGTGGGGGCTTTATCATTGAAGCCACATCCCTAGTCCCCTAAAGATACACTTTGCTAGTGAGAGAAGCAGCTAAGGCCCTGTTAAACTCCTGGGGGTCTAATTTACAAGCTTCATAGAGCAGGAAACTGAAGCATATGGTGACCCATTTAGCTGTGAAAAGTATGCATATATTATCTTTGAACAATAATATACAAATTAGGCTTCCTGTATAAGAAAAATGCCCATGCTTTCTTATTTCCTGTAGCTAGTGTGACAGTCTCTAAGCATTTGATAGATAGTGTTTTTGTAGAGCTAATTTTCTCAGATCTCATGCTGTTTGTTAATTGATGTGTCTCTACTTCTGCTTCTCCACAAAAGCATGCACTCTGTAGGCAGATATTTTTGTTTGGACCACTGGCTCCCCAATAGTCACACAGAGACTTATTTTAATTACAAATGCTCCATCAATAGCTTAGGCTTGTTACTAACAAGCTCTTATAACTTAAATTAACTGCATTCTACCATATAGTAGCACAGTTTTCAGCACATGTTCATCTCCTGCTTCCTCTGTATCTGCTGGTGGGTGACTCCTCTTGACCCTGCCCTCCTTTTTATTCCTAGCGCCCTTACTTTGGCTCTCTCACCTAAGGTCTTTCTGCAAAGCTATTGAGCAGTCATCTCTTTACTAACAATGAAAGCAACACATCTTCACAGTGTGCAGAAGGATAATTCCACAGCAGAACTTGGCTTGTATCTTTTTGGCCAATGCTTTAGAAATGTCAGGAAGAAAGCCAGACTAACTCAGAAGTTCCCCAGAACAGCTCAGCCATCATACTGCTACCTTCAGTTTTGACCTCAGTCACAGGCACTAATATCCTCTTGCATAAGCAAGGCTCCAAATTCACTGAATTAGATTTTGTGAATCTCATCTGAGATCAGAACCTGAATTGCCACTGACCACTGTGGAATTAACGGCCACAATGTATGATATAATTAGAGAGCATGGGAGGTTCCTGGGTGTTTCTTTTGGTAGCAAAAGATAAAAACTTCTATATTCTTCCATTCCCAAACAAGAAAATGTATCAAAAATATGAAATGTTTTTAGTGACTATGAAATGTACACGAGAGTGTGCACTTGACTTTGAAAGAATTGTCTCACATAAATGAATGAAGAAAGATGTGTGCTTGTGTGTGTGTGTTTTCATGTGGCGTATGTGTGTGTGCATGTAGCTGTGTGTTCTACTCTCAGGTGCCAATCTTCTAGAGATACCCTTTTTTTAAAAAATATAGAGAACTCTCATTTGTCTGGGGCTTGTTAATTCTGTGATATGAGCTCCAGGTATATTCTAGTCTCCACCTCCCAAGAATGGCAGGTCTTCTGTTTGCTTTGTGGAGCTTTTGTTTCTTTGGACTTTAGTGATGAGACCCAGGTTCTCATGTGACAAGGATCTTGCTAACTGAGCTGTCATCCCAACCCCTCAAGCATGGCTTAATTTTTTTAAACTGAAACTCCAGTTTGTTGTTTCTTAATTCAACCTATGTGCTTATCAAAATATTCATGACCCCCACCTAGGTTTTCTGACTCCTGTATGAGTGCATATTCCATGACCACCCTGGAGAGTCCCATTGTATCTTGATAGAACTCAGTGAAATCTCATTGTTGGTTTAAAATAGTTTATTCAGTTGGTGGTTACTTAGCCTTTCCTGGGGACAGGAGAATTGCAGGGCCTGGCTACAATATACAAATGCTGGACACCCTGAGCTCATGGTGCCTTTGGTTTCCAAGAATCTTACAGAAGGTCTACTGTGCTTTGGCGCTTGGCAGTATAGTCTATGTAGAGTTTCATCCTGGCAGCCGACCTGGAACAAATGAAGCCATAAGATCAGCACACAGCAAGGAATGATGCCTGGACTCTAGGCTTTGCTTATTTCAAAGAAGAGCTGTGCTATTGTGTAAAGCTGAGCACCATTTGTGTTAGCATAGCTTTAACACTCACACAGTTCACATGTGAGTGAAAATAAACTAAAGTAGTTGTAATTGTTTTTTTTTTTTTTTTTTT
>PVIH01005041.1:0-58605 GCA_004025045.1 Sigmodon hispidus
CTGTGGTACATCTACACAATGGAATACTACTCAGCAGTAAGAAAAAATGATATCCTAAAATTCACAGGCAAATGGATGGATTTGGAGAATATCCTCCTGAGCGAAGTATCACAAACTCAGAGAGATAAGCAGGGGATGTACTCACTCACTAGTGGTCTCTAAACAAACAAACAAGAAAAAAAGCCAAACATGTCCAAGCGGCAAACCACAACCACTGAACAGCTTGGGATCAGAAACACCCTGGACTGACCCTTCAAACCCCAGTCCAACTATAGGAACACCTGACTCACTCCTGAGGGAGGGGGGACAAAACTGGATTTGGCCAGGAGTGAAGACTCATCCAAGCATTATTGGGTCAGTGGGACCATAGGATTGTCTGCTCCCTGCCAAGGGAGGGGATGGGGAGTTACAGAGAAGAAAAATGACCAGATGTCGTGGGAGGGGGAAGAGACCTTGAATAAGGATATACAGAGATGGAAAAAAAAAATTCAGAGGGAAAGCTGAACACAAAGAAAATATATGTGTAGCAATCTTATTTGCATTTCCACCCTTGATAAGCCATGCTTATGATTCTTATCCTCTGTATAGTTATTGTTAACTCTTCCGCATTTTAAATTCTTTTTACAGTTTTTTTTGATAAATACAAAATAAAGAAGGAAGGAAAAAAAAGATACAAAAAAAAAACTAAAAAAAAAAAAAAAAAAAAAAAAAAAAAAAAAAAAAAAAAAAAAAAAAAAAAAAAAAAAAAAAAAAAAGATGTGAGACAGTAAGTGTGGGCAGTTGAACTTTACTGAAGAGTAAATAAATGGATGTGAAAATGAAGGAACAGAACAAGAAAAGGGTGAGGCTTGTGTTACTACAAGGGACTTTTTACTTGCACCCAAGACAGTCACATCCATCCACCAGTTTTCAAGCTTACATGCTGAGAGTTTGCTTTTGAACCCAGAGGGGAAAGTACTCCCTAATGCAGGAATTCTTAATCCACACAATCTGTGTGCTGCTCTCCACTGTTCCCTGGGACCCCGGGGCAAGTCTAAATCAATTCTAGCACTCCCTAAATCACTCTGGGGAATATACAGATGATTAAGACACAGCCCTTGCTTGGTGCCTGGTATTCGCTCTCCCCTTTCCTAATTTGTAAAAAATTCCCATCTCCTTGATGGGAATGCAGGGCTCAGATTCGTTATGGGCTATCTCAAACCTCCCTGGAGGAAGCTGGATGGGTTCCCTACTGGTCCCTACAGTCCAGTACACTGAGTCCCACTTCTCTGAGCTATATCACAATGTGACCCCTTTCTGGGATGGCCATCAGGGCAGGGGGGATTCTGTGGTGCGCCTGACTTACTCCTAGGTCCCAGCAGACTGCCGGGTCAAAATAGACATCATTAGGTTTGCAGAAGGCATAATAGGAAAAAAGCTGGACATTTTTAGTGGTGTGAAAATCATTTCCACTATTGCACAAGCACCAAGAACACACATGGTGAACTGGCTGAAACATTAGCTGACTAGCAGGTCCCTTCAAGATCAAAATGGAGAGCTAAAGTCAGGGGTCCACTCCCTGCCAAACAGAGAATGGGCTTGAAGGGGACAGGAGAGCAGAGAGAAATACACATATGGATGAGAATACTTCGTCTCAGCCACACCTCAGAATGCTTCAGAAGGTGGCCTTTTCTTACCACTGCATATTTGAGAATAGCAAGCCTTCCACTTTGCCCATTTAAGCCCACCCATTTGAACCCAGGATTAAAGGCTTCACACCAATGTGCCTTGAACCCACAAAGGAAAGAGATGTTCTGACCATTTGACCATAAACACTGTCACACTGACTCCCTAGACTTGGGGGGGGGTGGGAAAGCAGGACACCTGGATCTACTGTTTTCCTGACTGGGGTTACCCCATTGCTAACATTTCAGATCTCAGACCTCCCCAGCAGCAGCTTGGAAGACCCGGACAATATCTGCTTTGTCTGCTGTGATTGCCGGGTACTAGAGCTTTCTCACACCTGGCTCCTTTCAGCTCTGGATTCTCCTTGCTCTCTGGGTAGTTTTCACTGTGTAATTTAGTTTGTCGGTGTCTCTGCAAGCTTATTTGAAAACCATGGAAGACTGCTTACAGAAAATTAAGCTTCATTTTCTTTAAGCATCCAGCCAACAGTGCAGGCAGGGGATGATGATTTGGAGATAACTGGCTTTTGCATATGTAAACATGATGCATTTAGCAAATTACGCAGACTTCACACTTCAGAGCATTGAAGAAAACAAAGGTATCTTCTAGGACGTAAGGGCAATAGAGCCGTACTGAAAAGGATGCAAAATCATTGGCTTGTAAGAAGAATGGTGCTCAGATAGAAATGGAAAATAACAGTTTATAGTGTGAAGCATGGGCAGAAACAAGAATTGGAACAGGTCTAATTTTAAGTGGTTTTATGGCAACTCTAAGGACTCCTAGGAATTATAGATCGTACGTGTTTTGAGATTGAATTCATAGTAGGCAGAGGCTGTACACTTCAGACTCAATTCCACTGTGGCTCCTTGCGCTTCACACAATTTCCCAGTGCATGTTTTTCTCCTTGGGTCTAGAGAGAAAATTTTAGGTCTGCCCTAAGCTAAAAAGCATTTTGATAGGAAAAGCATCCCTGCAGTCTATTGGACTTTTTCCCATCCTCCACCAGGACCTGCTGCCTCAGTCCCTTCTCCTACCTCATCAGCGACAAATTACAAATGAAAACGTAATTAAAAGCTTTCCTCTGGTAAAAGTAACTGTTCGTAGCCAACACCATAGATCCAGAAAGCCCAGGTCGGAGAGGAAGCCTGCAGGCATGATTGTGCATCTGCAGGCTGCAGAGGGGCAGCTTATGTTTGCAGCTCTGTATCTAAAGGGCAGTCATCAATGCTAGCAGCTGACTTCAAAGGATGGATGGTGTCAAGGCAGCATGGCTTGTCTTGCTTTCTAGAACTGATACCACAAATGCCCTGATGTCCAAGAGCTGATATGTATGGAATCTCTGCAGCTCCTAATACCCTTGCTAGGACTTTGCCTTTGTTTCTTCACTTACTGCTAGAGACAACCCATCAGTGCCTTCATTGTTATTTCTATTTTATGAGTGTGGACATTAAGCTGAAGGAGGCTAAGTGAGGTTTTTTCCTGGCTGCTACCGAGTGCTTATTTAATGATGAGTATTAAACACATCGGCAGGACCTCACTGAATCATCAGACCAGCTCTGCACAAGAAATGAACTTTAATATATCTGCTGCAGTCAGTGATCCCAAGGGAATCACATAACACATGAAATCAAGAGGTTAGTGTTGGGAGAGCCGGGCCTCACACTCAAGGCTAGGACACAGACGTGTCTGTTCTGTTCAATCTTGTATTGACATTTAGAAAGGGGCTTCCTTCTGTCTTAGTGTTTCTGTTGTGATAAAACACCATAACCAAAAGCAACATGGGGAAGAAAGAGTTTATCTCAGTTTACAGCTCTCAAGTCATACAGAATTTAGGACGAAAACTCAAGGCAGGAACCTGGAGGCAGGAATTGAAGCAGAAGCCATGCAGGAGTGCTGCTTACTGGCTCTGGGTGGCTTGCTCAGCCCACTTTGTTATACAGCTCAGGACCACTTGCCAAGGGGCTGGAACTGTCCACAATGGGCTGGGCCCTCCCACATCAATCATAAATAAAGAAAATGTCACTGTAGACTTGCCGGTGGGCCAATCTGATGGAGACGTTTTCTACACTGTGAATGCTTCTCCTTAAATGACTCTGGCTTGTGTCAAGTTGACGTAGGAGCAGTGAGGACAGTCCTATGAGTCAGTAAAGAAGATGACACCAGACAGAAGTTCTCTGAGCAGCCAGAAGTCATGTTGACCTTGAGATAATACGGTACTTCCTCTCTACGTCTTCATCCCAAGATCTCTCTCTGTGTGTGTGTGTGTGTGTGTGTGTGTGTGCATATACACACGCGTGCACATATGTGTGATTCCAAGTGATACTCATTCATCCTCACCACCATGCAACAAGCTACCACTGTTCTCACCCCATTTTAAGGCTATGCAGACTGATAGTGGGAGGGTTAACAAAAAAGTATCAGCAAGGCTACCTGATTCTCTTGAGACAGACATCAGGCTCAGAACCAGTTAGCCCAGGAAATATCACTTATAGGCAAGCCATTTACTGGACTTTGCATAGAACTTATGGCCAAGAGGAGTAGATAGATGAGCAGAGTTAGCAGAATTGTTGTAGTAAGTTTCTGGCCTGGACTTTCTGACCTAGCCCTGAGGTTGTGACCTGCTGTCCCAAGGAACAAGCTAAGAAATGAAATCCTAGACGACATTCACCCTACAATCTATTCAGTATCGTCCAGATACTGACCTCTCTATCCACAAATTTACTTTCTCAAATGCCAATAAAACAAATGACTCTTTCCCCATCTGTATCTTCTGTAAATGCTTCCAGATTCTATGCCAATTAAGCACTCTTCTTAATCCTCTGGACTTGGGCTCACTAGCTCATAGTTAAAATGTATGTAATGTATGAAACACAGTTCTTTTCATTGTGACCGTTGCTAATATTACTGAGAGTATTATTTCTCAGGTTGTTTGAATATCATTTAGGTGGCTTGGATAGCCACGGCCTGGTACCATGGGACCAGCACGTAATTGATCAGTTAGCAAGGGCTCTTACATTAATTCCTATTGACCCTTTATCCTCTGGCAATATGCCAATCAGGAATGTAACTTAAAGGCATTCAGGTTCACAAATGCATCCTTGCCAAGTCATGAATGAGCGAGTCTTGGTACATCACAATTTGAAATCTTCCATCACAATTGGAAATACGGCCTGAGATATATTTACCTAAAGAGCTCCCAAAGACTGCTCTGCCCTAATTTTAAGTGTTCAAACCCTGGGATGAAGACTTCCCATCCCTAAAGTTTGTGAGGAACAGAGCTTATCACCTGTAATGGGATGTGTACATAGCTAAGACTTACTAATCCAATTTTATATCTCAAGGGGTATTAGAATCCTGGCAGGCACACATTCCTAAGAGGGGCAGAATACACAATCTTTTATTTAGTTTATTTTGTGTTTGTAATCCTGTGTAATGATGTGAAAACTCCAATGATTCCAACAGGAATTACTGAGTGTCTGACGGTTACCATTGTGCATGCAAAAGGATCGTGGGAGAAGCGTTGGTGGATGAAGAGACCAAAGTCATCAGCAAGGAATATATTTGGTCCTGTGGAATGATGCAGCAAATTCCAAGTTTTCTGGGTAGAAAAAAAAATGGCTTCTAAAAGCCTAATGTTTTTTCTTTCATCAAGAGGTGGCTGAAGCAGCCATGGAGAAGAGTCTACAGCATGGCTATTGCATTAGGGTTGTACACACAGAGCTGGGACACAGACACATTCACACCTTCACACTTCTCCTCTCCCAAATAGCTGGCTCAGGCATTCCAAACACATGACCAAGCATACACAGAGCCCCTCCCCCACCCCCAGGTGCACTGGTGATATAACCCCTTGCCAGAGCTCGGCATGGAGGAAAATATGGCCCATTGTGCTGCACACACAATAAAATATTCTACAGAGGGGATTCTTGACCGCCATAGGGGCACTCAGATCCCCAGGAGATGATAGACTTGTTTGGGACCATAGGTGTCATTTAACCTCCTGAAGGGAGTGAAGGGCCTGGAATGGTCTGTAGCACCACACTTGTCAGGGCGCCATCTCTAAAGGCCTGGACAATTAAGTGCTGAATGGTGACAGATAGCTTTGAAGGAAATGCCACTAACCCCATGGACTACAGAGAGAAAGAAACATTCCATGTTTTAGTTTCATAGTTCAGAGTCTAAATGACTCAAATCCGGCCGTTTGGTTTTGCTGCTGAAAGGAAGAGGCCCTTGGGCTGACAGGTTGACAAAGGGGACACATATGCTTCTCTGGAATAAAGCTATCTTCACTACTAAATCAGAGCAGCATCAACTGCATGCTTTCCTGTCCCAGAACATTTGTGAACGTGACTTTCTCCCAACCTGCCAGTCTCTTCTTGGAGCTCATGCAGATACAGCCAAAATGACATCTCCATGTCCCACATCAGCAGATAAAATTCTGACAGACATGAGACACCTCCAGCAGGAAGTCGGAGTACACCAGGACACTGGTCTGTGCTTGAACACCACTTGGGAATCTTTGCTAAGTAAGCAAAGAACAAACACATCTATGAGTATGAATTCAAATCCAAACAGTAGCCTCAAAATAAACAGATCAGCAATATGGAAACTATCTCATACCCAAAGTAGAAATCACACTACAGGGCTTTGGAAAATCATCTCTGTGCCCACTATCTCTACCACCTAAAAACCCAAAGGCTTCATCTAGTCCACACATAGTACGGCACAGGGGCTGGTAATGCATGCATCACATACATATATGGAGGTCAGAGGTTAATGCCAGGTAGCTTCCTCTGACACTTCTGCCCTTATATTTTTTTAAAAATTTTATTTTATATGTATAGGTATTTTGCCTGCATGTACATCTGGGCACCACTTGGGTCAGATACAGCATCAGATCCCTTGAAACAGGAGTTACAGATGGTTGTGAGCTACCATGAGGGCACTCGGGATTGAACCTGGGTCCTCTGGAAGAGCATCCAGTGCTCTTACTTGCTGAGCCATCTCTCCAGTCTCTTCACCTTGTTCTTTGAGATGGGGTCATGCACAAAACCCTCAGAGCTCACTATTTCAGCTAGCAAGACCCAGGGACCCACTGCCTGTACCATAAAAGGCAGTGCCAGAACTGCAGATGCATGCCACACTACCCTGCTTTTACAAGAGAGTTAAAGACTTGGACTTGGGTCCTCCTTAGGCTTTCCTTGCAAACACTTTCCCAGTGAGTCAATACCTCAGTCCTGCTCTCCTTTTTTTCTTCTGGTGTCATGGTTTGAAATTAATTGTCCCCAGCAGCTCATATAGCAAAGGCTGGACTCCTGATGTGTGGTATTTAGAAGTTGAGCTTCAACTTTTCTTTTGGTTTCCAGACAGGGTTTCTCCATGTAGCCTTGGCTGTCCTGGAACTCACTCTGTACACCAGCTGGCCTCAAACGCAGAGTTCAGCCTGCCTCTGTCTCCCAAGTACTGAGATTAAAGGTTTATGTCCTTTTCAATGGATTAATCCACTGACACCTTGTCATCTTACGTGTTTGAAGGCAGGGCTTTGTTACTCCCCAGATGCCATTTGGCAAATAGCTTGACTCCTGGTGTGTTGGTGTGTTCTGAGTTCTGGTATCTGAGTCCCAGCACCTTCTTATATGAACACAAAAACAAATGTATGTGGAGCACCTTGGTTCTCAGAATGTAAAAAACATAAAATGATGTAAGAGTCTTCCAACAGAAGCCAGAAACAGAACATATGATTCCATAGAGAAATGTAATGGATGCACTGAGAAACATTATAATGGAATCATTCAACACATTGCACCATTACATTTGTTATGTTAAAAGAAAAAAAATACAGAAAGGTAAAGTGTCACCATACAATATCTTTCAGGAATTAAAAGCTCAAGGCAGAAATTAGTTGAAGATGAAGAAAGAGAAACTCTATATATATCTCAAAGTGAGACAAGAAATTACGAGGCAAGAAGGGCGGCCCAAGCCTGTGCACTTGACATTTCAGAGGCTGCTGTGGAAAGGTTGGAGGTCAGCCTAAGCTGGCTTGAGTGAGACTTTGTCTCAAAACAAATAGTCTGAACATGGTATCACTATTGCACACACAAAGTCGAAGCAGCGTGATTACCTAGACAAGATAGTGCAAGATCAAGCCAGTTAAAATTACCAGCATGGTGAGGGCGGGGCTGCTGAGACCCACCCCTGCTATGGGCACATAATTGGGTGTGGGAGGAATGGAGAATCACTTTTCTTTAGGGAGCAGCTACTGTTAGGATGCCTATTTCAGAGTGGATGATCCCACACCTATGCACATCTAGGCAGCACAAAATTAGACTCAGTGGGTTAAAAAAATATGATAAAAATTTAAAAAGAGGATATGAAGTCGGAAAGGAAAGATATTGGGGGGATCATGGTGAATGTTGGGAGGATAATTAGGGGCCAAGATAACTATGACACATTGAATACATGAGTGAAATTATCAAAGAATATATATTCTAAAATAGTAATAAATTGAATTCTAAAACTAAAAGGTTCATGGAAAGTCCTGTGACAGACTCTCACACTGTAAAATTGTGGCAATCAGTGGCTGTCAAAACAAATGGAGTCACCTGAAACTTACTCAAATTGCAATATATTCAAGTTCCTAAAGCCTAAGGGCGCCTCTTGCTCCAGCTGCCCTGTTCCAGACTAGGCCAACACTATCCCTGAGGGGACATTGGGTAACACCTAGAGAGACTTTTGCTTGTAACAGTGAAATAATCATATTAAACTCTGGCCAGTGGAGGCCTAGGATATTACTACGCATCTCAGAGGACAGAGGAGAACCCTAAGACAAAAACTGTTCAGCTCAGTGTGCTAAGAATGTCCAACCTCTAGCCTCAGAAAGAAGGCATTCATTCTCTATCACTCAAACTGACTAGGTGAGGTCACTAAGGTGACAGGGAGAACAGAGTAGGGTGAGGACTCAGCTTCTGAGGAAAGTGGGCAGGTTCTGTACTGTCTCAAAAGACAGGCAAGCTCTGCTAACCTGTGCCTGTGGGTCACTGGGCTGAACTGTTCTTTTCTCTCACTGTGTCCCCTCTCCTGAGCGTGTCAGAAAAGAGTGATGACCATCCATAGCCTCACAAGGGGTCACACTAGCCATCAGATATACAGATGCCACACAGGAGTGGCAGATGATACAATCAACAAAACAGCAAAACCCTCATAGGTGAAATTTTTATAGGCCCTGCCTCTTCTTCATCTCGAATTTTTATAAAAGTCAGTTTAGAAGTTTATTTTATTTCCTCTTTCCCTCTTTGTCATCAAGACTTATTATTAGAGACTTTTCTGAATAATGTGCTTTCCCTTGTTCATATCTATCCATGTCCTTTTTCAAAATGTGTGAGGATAAATTTTTAATATAAAAAATTAAACACTAAGTTATTATGAATGATAGTCCAAGACAAATAAGAAAACAATTTGGAAAAAAAAGCAGGGCCAATATTCTTAATATATAAAGAGCTATTTCAAATCAATAAGAAAACCATTAAGATTATAATTGAAAAATCGACAATAGATAGGGCCTAATGCTCTAAAGCAAGAAGAATTATAAATGACTAGTAAACATGGACATAAAAGTGATTGACTTCAGTAGTAATTACAAATGGGAATGGATATAATAATAAAATAATTCAGTACACATATAAAGTTAACAGACAGAAAGATATAATGGCTATTCACATACTATGGGGGCTGGATGGAAGTGCAAATGACAAGCCTTCTTGGAAATCAAATTCGCCTCTAAGTCATTTATGAAGCAAAAGTTAGTTTCTAATTATAATCAATGCACTTGCTTATGTAGGAAGTTCACACTTCAAATACAGAAGCACAACTTTAACCTATGATTTCAATATCTGGGAAGGAATTTGAATTTTTTTTTAAAGATTTATTTATTTATTATGCATACAGTTTTACAGAAGAGGGCACCAGACCTCATCATAGATGGTTGTGAGCCACCATGTGGTTCTGCTGGGAATTGAACTCAGGACCTCTGGAAGAACAGTCAGTGCTCTCAACCTCTGAGCCATCTCTCCAGCCCCCGGAATTTGAATTTTTTAAATTAGTTAATTTATTTATTTTACATTCTCACCACAGCCTCCCCCCCCGCCCTGTCCCCCTCTTCCTCTCATCCCCTCCGCCCATCCCTTCCACCCCTCCTTGGTAATCATTCAGAAAGGGGCAGGACCTCCCATGGACTTCAGCAAAGCAATTGGCATATCAAGCTGCCATAAGACCGAGCACGCCCCCCCCCCCCACACACCGTATTTAGGGTGGGCAATGTAATCCAACATGAAGAATAGGTTCAGGGGACAACAAGCGCCAGGGATAGCCCCTGCTCTCATTGCCAGAAGTCCCACATACAGACTAATTATACGTCTGTCACATATATGCAGAGGGCCTAGGCTGATGAATTTGCATTCAAGAGTGAACATAGTGTACATGAAGACTAGAGCCTTGCCCCAGCCTCTGTCATTTCTGAAATCATGATAATCATGGCCATGTACTGCTACACGGATGTATTTGTATAGATGCAAACTTACTATTGCCCACCTAGGTTTCTACTCCTTTGGTTTTGGTCTCTTGCCTGCCACAAACTATATTGCCATTATGTTTCAATCTTTTCTGCAGCTCCAATGACTGTGACTATAGTTAGAGCTATAGGAAAAGAGGACATGGTTACAATGGTTACAGAAACAAAACCAGATACTGTGTATAAAAGGCTCTCATTTGAGGAGTTTCCATAGGACATACTTCCAGACAGAAGGCAAGGGACCCAGAGAGTTAACAGTGTGACACAAAGACAGTTAACAGCAATTTAACCCAAGGTTAAAAAGGACAACAGTTAACAAATGAAAACACCACCGAGCTGATCTCTATTAGACAGAGGAAACACCCTTGAGAATTAGAAAGGCAAAGCCCAGCCTCAAGCCCTCGCTGTCTATACTAGTTACTGTTCAAATCCTAACAGGATGAATAACCTCAAATTACATGAACAGGAATTAAAAGGTGATAATCCAACATAAGTAAACAGGGCAAGAAGAGGAATCATGGAAAAGCAAAACAAGTATGAAGCAGAAAATATTAATCAGGAAGAATTTTGATAAATATCTGTAGGGTGAGTGTTTAGTTAACACAAAGATTGTGAAAAAATGAACAGTAAGATCTAGTTATTTGCTACTAACAGATAAACTAGAAAAAGCAAATTTATAAAAATCAAAACACTATGCACATGCTAAGAGAGTTGCTATGGATACCTGATGAGAAAACTAGGCTTTCAACATCAGAATTCATAAAAATTAAAATCACAAGCAAAATGCAAATAAAGAGAAAAATAAGAGGTTCACACCACTGCAAAGCATTTTCAACATCATGCACTAACAAAGGTCAACTCAGCTATTCCACACATTAAAAAATGTCATAGAGCCCAGAGAGGAAAATAAAATAAAGGATGATATATGACCTCAAGTTAGGGAAGAATTTTCAACCCACAAAAACTGGAATTTGACAGGATAAAATTAACATTTTCTGTGCTTTAAATTATAACTCAAAGAGAATATGAGGTATCTATCATCAAGGAGCGTGGACAGTACTGATGAAGGTTGAGGACATGGCAGAGAAAGGGTGCTCCTATAAATGAATGAGAGAAAGACAGCTCAATACCAAAACCAAGAAGAGCCCTGAACAAGAATTCAGTAAAACAAAACAAAACAAAAAACAAAAGTCCCATAAAAGATAAGACCACATGCTCACAGAAGCACAGCAAGCTAAATGGGGTGACAAGTTTCACAGTAGGATTGACACCAAGTGTTCAGAGACAAAACCCAGAAGCCAAGTTAGAGGAGAAAGAAATAACCAAAACTGTTATGTGCTAGTGTGTGAACAGAGTCACCGTAGAACATGATTCACCATTCTAACAAAGCTGGAAGTTTTATCAACTGTTTAGCAGAGATGTAAGACTTTTGACATAGAATCTATTTATTATAAGAAAAGGAAATGTCCAACAGCAATAGTCTATGCTATGGTCTCAGTCTTGTCTATGTTCTAACAGTGAAGGTGACTGACACCCATCTGCATGCAATAATGTGGGAAAGTCCTGGGACAGCAGCACTGAGACAGAATAAATATAGTATGGCTCCAACTATGAAAATGTTCTAAAACACGTAAAACTAAATGTGCATCCCAGAAGGATGAAAGCATATACTACACTATAAAGAAAATTAATGCATCAATAAACTCGCAAGTCAGGATAATGGTTCCCATAAAGTAGGGAAAGCGAATGTGGTCAGGAAGAGGCACATCAGCTTCAAAGTTCATGGCCACATCCTTTTATATTTCTGGAGCTCTTTATAGTGTTACTATCCAATCTGAATACAAGTGTCATAAGTTTAAAAAAGGAGGAGCTGTTTCCATGACTCAGAAGTAAAGGTGCCTGCCATCGAGCCTGACAAGCTGGGTTCTATTTCTGGGACCCACATGGTGGAAGGAAAGAACAGACTTTGCAGGAGTCCTCTATCCCTGTCCTGTCAAATGCCTGCCCCACTACACACACACACACACACACACACACACACACACACACACAAAATTAAAATATAATCTTGACCCCTTTGCTCATATAATCCCTCCTCCTTCTCTTTGCATGGACTGGGTTTCAACCCAGTGCTTAGCTGTGGATCTCTGCATCTGCTTCCATCAGTTGCTGATGAAGGGGCTGGAGAGATGGCTCAGAGGTTAAGCGCATCGACTGTTCTTCCAGAGGACCTGAGTTCAATTCCCAGCAAAACCACATGGTGGCTCACAACCATCTATGATGAGGTCTGGTGCCCTCTTCTGTAAAACTGTATGCATAATAAATAAATAAATCTTTTTTTTTAAAAGAAAAAAAAAAGAAGGTTCTATAATAACTATTAGGGTGGTCATCAATTTGATTATAGGGGAAGGCCAGTTTAGGTGCCCTCACCACTACTGCATGATGAGGAAACATACAGACACAGCTGACCCAACCTATTGGGAGCGCACTGCCTCTGAACTGACAGCTGGAGACTGAACTAGGCCCTCCGAATGTGGATGACAATGGAATGAAGTGGGCAGTTTATGGGGCCTCTGGCAGTGGAACCAGAATTGATTACCAGTGCATGAACTGGCTTCTTGAAGTCCTTTCCCTACTGAGGAACACCTTGCTCAGCCTTGATGCTGTGGGGATGGGGTTTGGTCCTACCTCAAGTGCATATGCCAGATTGCATTGGCTCACCCTGGGGGTCCTCACTCTCACTGAGGAATGGATGGGGGGATGGAGGGGGGTCTGGGAAGAGAGGAAGGAGGGGGAGCAGTAGCATGTTAAGAAAACTTTTAAATAAAATACATAAATAAAATATAATAAAACAAAGGTAGCCATTCTAATGTTAAACAACTCTAACAATTTAAAAATAATAAATATTCTAGTCAGAAATGTTATCCACTAAAGTGGGTCTGAGTGTGACTCAGTTCTCAGTACTGTGGTTGTGATGAAGGAACATGAGACTATGAACTCTAAAGACTTAGAGTGCAGTACAAAGAGGATAAACACTGCTGTGCTTAGGCTCAGCATCCCTGGATCACTCTAAGTTAGTCAGGGTTTGCATGGGACAAGAAGAAACATGTCTTCTGTTGATCGACATTGCTCTTTGTTGAATGCCAGATGTGCTAAGAAGGAAACAGCTGAACACAGTGATGGCAGAAATGCTTTCTGCAGATGTCAGCTCCAGAAACAAAATCATTCTAGGAAAGATGAAAGTGTCAGGAGACCCGTTGCAGTCCTAAGCACTCCCTCCCTGTGGTCTGACCGTGGTGCACCTTGATAAGAGCTTGGAGTCTGTTTCCTTTGTACGAACTTGGATAGACCTATGTGTTAGGAGATGGGAAACTCTGTGATTTGGGGTCTCGATTTTGAAGGGTCTACCACCATCCTCTCCTCCATCTCTGTTCTCTTTGGACATTTGCTCTTAGATCCAGCTGTGAAGCTGTGAGAAATCCAGAGGGATCATGATTAGGCGCTCAGGCCAATGGCCCTGGCTGACACAATAGCTGATAGCCAGGCTCAATAGCAATGCCTAAGGAGAATTTCCATAGCACCTCAGCTACCATCTGACTGTACTCACCCATGGGATCCCAGAAGCAAGCTGCCCAGCAAATCCTGATCAGCCCCAAAGAGGAAGGTAACAACACAAGATGTCACTGGGCTGCTCTGTTACACTGTGGTAGGTACATGGTGCCGTGACCTTGACTTTGACTTCTCTCATAGCAACGAGAGCAAAGGCAGTGTGCAGTAAGTGCAGCCCTGGCACTAACTAGTTATCTCTTGTCAACTGCTGTGAACTTGAAGTTCTCTAAGGGGAAGACTGTGCGTTACTATCACTAGCTTTCTCAGAGGATGTGTGAAAGCCCTGTTGATCGTGTCTGCTGGAAGAGACACACAGCATCAGGTCCATGTTCTAGTCTTTCTACTTGGCCAACACTGGTTAGCCCTGGCCTCTCTAGATCCCCTTTCCTTCTCCGTGAGACATGGGCAGAATTCCGAGGGTCATGTTGGCTGATAGTAGTTTACTGTGGCTATGGCTCTCTCACAGGAGAGACCTTCTGCTTTGAATTACCTCTCACACTTTTCTCTCTTCCTCAACCCTTTTAACATTGTTTCAGGTCCATGGCAGCTGGATCTGGCCAGTTGGAAGACAAGCACATGGGCTGGGGCTGAGAACAGAGCTTGGAAAATAATGCTAAGCCCAAATCCAGGCACTGCCCCTTATAAGCATGTGACCTGGGGCAACAGACTGTCTCATATGACTCAGCTCCTCCAATAAGAGTGAAATTAATTATCTAATTCCCAGAGCTGCTATGCACACTGAATTAACATGTTGGTGCATATCATTCTTAGAATCTTGCTGGATCCAGAAAGCCCTCATAACCATGGAAAAGGCTTGGTCAATAGGTTAGATGGAAGGCAGGGACTCTTTGAGTGATGGGAAAAGAAGATATCAACAAAAGCAGAACGACCAGCTTCACATTCAGCAGTCTATGCTTTAATAAAATAGGAGCTAGGTTTGGTTCAGGGAACATATGGCTCTAGAATGACAGTCTGTAAAACAATCCAGGTGGTTGCTGACTTCTACCAGGGAAGAGGGTATGAAGCACTAAATCTTGTAGTTTTAGATGCCTGCAATCCCGAAGCTGTGTTCCAAAGGATTGGGATACAAGTGTGACCTAAAACTATGCAGTGGCTAGAAGAACCATCTACAAGACTGAATAAAATCACACCACTGATGGAGAAAATGCACCATGTCACAGGCATCTTTCCATCAGCAATGCAGCCTTCAGACACGCTTGATACCCTTCTTGTCACAGGGGAAATCTGCCAGTGTTCTGTCACCCTACGAGACACAAAGGTCCTGCCCTTTAACCTTTCTGTTCTCAAGGGGATGAACAAAAATGGAGTTCATTGAGCTCTGTTATGACTCTAAATACACCGAGTATCTTTAGTGATCAATGTATCAGTGGCAGAGTGAAGCTAAATGTTGAAAACTCACACGAACACAGCAGGTTATGTGGTGAGACTGTAGCTAATTAGCAATTATCAATACAGCACTACTTTATAGCTTTAACATTTTTTGCTATTTCAGAAAAATCTACAGAATTTTTGGTTTTTTGTTTTGTTTTGTTTTTAAGTCAGGCATGCAACCTGGCAGCCTGGCACATCCTATGAAGTCACTTTACATGAATAAGGTGGCTTCTCCCTGAAATTAAAATGCCAGCCAGCTTCCCACATGACAAGGAAGGAAACTTTGGCTTTTGAACAGCAAAATTGGGCAGTGTAGGCACCGCTACCCCGATAAGGTTAGCTCAGAATGAGAGAGTGCGGCCGAGGGTGACAGGTGTAATTAAAATTATGTTCAGCTGCGGATCTGCTAGACAGATAAATTCTATAAGCTCTAAATTGCATCATTTTGCTAAAAAAAAGTTACAAGTGACTGCTCATTTCTTGTTAAATACAACATTGATTTTAAAACTAAGATTCTAGAACCTCACTGATTAGTGAAGGCTTCCTGGCTTTGTAATAAAAGGGGCATCAACTTCTGGACCATCACAGTTTTTAAGGGCCCATGCAGAGCATGGGACAAAGCATTCTGCTCACTCTTTATATTACTACTGCCCAGAAGTTTGGATACTTAATGGTGAAAAGTTTTTCCACTGTAGAATACAATCCAAAGCCAAGGAACTACCTAACAGAGAAGAAAAACAAGAGGTCCAGAATGCAGGCATGACATAATGTAATTGATGGACACTGAGTTCGTGATGTATCAAACTTTTCTGCTGGACACTGAGATAAGATTGGAGGCAACTCCCACTGACCTCAGCAACTCCACTTATAGGCAATAATCCCCAATAAGTGAAATCGGAATCCGAAGAGATGATAGCATTCTCATGATTGGTGCTATTCAAACATGATGTGGTAGCATCCTCAAGTGTCAACTGATGAAATGATAAAAAAAAAAATTTGGTCTATGCGTAGTAGAATGTTATCTAGACTTTCAAAGTAGGAGCCTTCTGCAATGTAGCAACATGAGAAAACCTTGGTGACATTATGCTATATGAAGTAAGCCAAATACAGAGATAAAAATATGATCCTACTTCTAGGAAGTATCTAAAGATATTTAAATGATCAAAGGGGAGAGCAGTAGCTTTTGAGTTCTGGAGAAAGGAGGAAAATTTATAATATAAAATTATAGTAGGGCAAGGGGCTAGAAGGAGGGTTCAGTATAAAAAGCTCTTGCTGCTTTTACAGAGGACTCAGGTTCAGCTCTTAACACCCACATGGCAGCTCACAACCATCTGTAACTCTAGTTCCAGGGATCAGATGCCTCTTCTGGCCTCTGTGATCCTGCACACATGAGGTGCATGTGGTGAGCACAAACCCATGCAGGTGCACACTTACACAATAAATCAATCAGTAAACCTTTATATTAGGACACAGTCTTCCTCTCTCTCTCTCTCTCTCTCCCCCTCTCCCCCTCTCTCTTCATTACTAGAGAGATTAGGGTCTGCAAAGCAAACAGCAAGCTTGACAACTATGGGAAAGAAGCTTGTTCTTGAACACCTGCTACACATGGCCACCTCTGCTTACATCTCTCCCTCTGAATTAATTCATTCAATATTTAATCAACAGATATTCCATGGCCATCTGTTATATCTTAAGGACTGTTCAATTTACAGAGTGAGAAGTAAAACATCAGAATCTGTCCTTAAAGACAAAACAAAACAAAACCCACCAAGGAATTAAGAGGAAAAGTACAAATTGAGTGGTGGGTGCAGAGGGTACCGTGAAGCCGTGTAGACCATGAGGCCGTGCTAGTCCCTTTTCACGAAGAAGAAGCTGAGTTCTAGACACGTTAGGGTTGGCTAGTGATAGAACCAGGGCTGCTTGTAATCTACATGTCTACTCCAAACCTGTAACATTTCCACCCCTTGACTGGTCTCCTCCTAACTGTAGGGAGAGGGCTGGGGAAGGCAGGGCTTCTCTACCTGGGACTGCCTGTCAAGGAAACTGAACTTAATGGCTAACACACATGAAGGAGGTAAGACCCTGCCTAGTTTTCCTTGTTAATATGGCTAAGGCCATGGCACTCAGATTCACTGGTCAAATGTTATTCTAGATGTTTTTGCAAAGATTTTAGCAGAGATTAACATCTGTGTCAATAGCCTAAATAAAGAAGATTACCTCCCACAATGCATGATGTATGTAGGTCTTTTCTAATTAGTCTGCTTTTTGTGAACAGAGTTCTGGGCAACTGACTTCTCTGAGGAAGACCGTGACTCGGCATTCAGGCTGCCTTTGGACTTGTGTTTGGCCTCAGGTTCTCCAGGCATCAGCCACCACAATCTCAAAAGCTATTCCTTAATCCCCTCCTTCCCCCTCTTCCTTCCCTCCCACCTCCTCTTTCCAATAAGTAGTGGTTTTCCTGAGAACCCCCAGAAGTAGAACTGTACTCTGATATGGAAATATGAAGCCAGTCCTAAATGGCCCTGAATGTACAGGACATCCATCAGATAGACAGCTGCCTCCTGGTGCTCTGTATGGGCCCCAGACAGCATGGGGAACACAGGGGAGTGCCTGACAGACCAGCCTATGAACTTTACAGAATGAACTGTTTCTTTTTATTTCACAAATGCTTACTGAATGGCTGCGGTGTATCAGCCTCTGTATCAGAGTACAGGCTTCATCTTTTACACAGTAGAAATCCAATAATTATCTAATGGATAAATAAGATCTTCACCCTATCTCAGGAAACCAAAATATCCATGTCTTCTCTATTTTCTTCTCTCTGTGCTCAAATAATTCACTTTCCAAGTGCTTGATAGTTAATATTTTATATTTTTATCTTGAAAATATCTACTAACTAAGCTGAAAGTAACCTCTTGAACCCATGCAGGACACTGTACCACTCCATACAGTCACCCTGACATAGACAGAGAAGCAAGATTTCCAGAAGTCTACAGAAGCTAAGAATGGAGGGTAGACCATATATATGTCCCAGACCCCCTTCTTCAGGTCCAGAATTCTCCCATTCTGCCACAGCTGGATCTGCTCATAGACAGTGTCAGTTTTCAGCTTCCACATAAACTGGGCCTCCTGTGACCTTCTTGGGGAGCACAGCTGACACTGAATTCCTCAAATATAATTGAGCCATTGCTCTGGGTGCAAATCCACCCCAGTGGGAAAGCATTAGCAGCTACTTATTATGTTTTTAATTCTAATTCTTCCTGAAGAGTTTCTGAAAAAGTTTTAATATGCCACAGTATTAAAGAGTTTTGTTTTATAAGCGTTTTCCCCAAGAACCCTGCAAGTACTTTCCTCCTTGTAAATCATACATGGCCCAGTTACGGCAGAAAGGGCTGGGCTCTGCCTCTGCTTGCTGCAGGATTCCATTTTAAAGCATTCCCTTTGCTAAGCATGCAACCAGCAGCCCCCACTGTGTCACTGAGGAATTTCAGACCTCATTTATTTGTGAAGAGAAGACAACACTTTGGAAGCTAGAATCGAGTTCTCAGAACGGAAGTTTTATGACAATAAACCCCACAAACCCTCTTTAATGATATTGAATATTAAGAGGGTTGTGGCGATGACAATATGAAGAACAATATACAGAGAGGGTAGAGCAGCTCTTGTGAAGCCCTGGAGGAGAGTTCAGAATGCATCAGGACACAACACTTTATTCTTCAGCAGAGACGATTATCATTTTCATCTTTCACCTCTTCAGACACACTAAGGACTCCGGAACTACACAGTACATGGTTGAACTCAATAAACATTTGCTGAGTTGATGAGGATAAACCCAAAGGCCCCACCCTCACCACCATTAAATGCAAAAGTCCCTCATAATGGTGTGTGTGAGAGAGTTCCTTTCTCTGAACATGCTCACTAGTCTCTGTTCTTCTTTGTTTGATCACAACCCTTATAACTGGGGTGTCATGAAGTCTCCCTGTAGTTTCAATTTATATTTGGCAGCTAATCTGATTGACCATTAAAAAAAAAAGAGATGTATTTTATATGCATGAGGTTTTGCCAATATGCATGTCTATGTACCATGTGTGTGCCTCCTTGTGCCCATGGAGGCCCAAAGAAAGTATCACATCCCCTGAGAGTGAGGCTGCGATGTAGGTATTGGGAACCAAACTTAGATTCTCTGCAAGAGCAGCAGATGGCACCATTTTAACCAAGACTTAGGTACTTTGCTTCTCTCATTGGAAGTCCCCACCTCCCCACCCCCCAATCAGTGGTGTGGAAGGCCAACATGATTCTAAATGACCACCAGTCCAAGTCCATTGGAAGGACTTTGATGCCAATCAGAGAGCCATTCACTCTAGCATTTCCATTGTAACTAGGAACCGGTGGGGCAGAGATATTTTAGAGGATACAGATGTTGTCCTAAACACAGATGACAGGGCCTTTTTTGATGATGTCAAGGTCCATGCAAAGATAGGCCTTGCAGTCACAAGCCTGCACAATATCCACACTCACAATTCTAAAGGCCACTGTCCCCATGAGATCAATTGCAATTGAGCCTGGCTAGCTCAGTTGGTAAGGCATGAGACTCTTAATCTCAGGGTCATGGGTTCAAGCCCACCATTGGGTGCCAGGTGCTGCTGAGTCCTAACAGTTCTCTTGGTGGGGGTGTATGTGAAAAAGAGCAGGGTCAATGACACGGGCTCCAGGAGTTAGGTGAAAAGAAAGGGCTAACATCCAGGGTCTGCATCCTTGGCCCAAAATCCTTTCATCCCCTCCCCTGCGGGAACTGTTAAGACTCACCAACAGACCACCCATGTCTATCATTATGTTGGAAGTGCCACAGGGGCAGAGGTGTTTATTTTTTTTACCTGATTCCTTTCTTTGAGCATAGGAGCCAGTCTGGCATAAGCACAGTGATTAGCCTTGACAAATACACAGCAGTAAATGCATTGGCTGTAACTGTGTATGTGTTGTGTCCCATATTGCACTAGAAACAGGCTTCAGTAAGGAGGCTGTCTCAGACACCATGCTGAATGCTAGCACATAGTAGAACCCTGCCACCAAAGAGTACTTTGTTTAGGAGGGACATGCAAGGATTATAAGGATTTTTAAAAATGGGGCAAAGAATATGGTGAGGGTGCCATGGGAAACTTGAGGAGCAAACTCAACCATTACTGGTTGGGGCCTTATCTGGGCCAAACTCAGATGGATATTCTAACAAATGACCTCAAGGAATACTCATAATACTCTTAAAGCCATCCAAGATGTGGCATTCACTGTGGCAGGGTTACAGATCCCCAGGAACAGCTATTGATGAGAACCCATTAAACCCATGCAGTTGGTATCCTACAGACTAGATCACAGCAGGAAATATCATGCTGAAGTGAAAAATGGCTCACTTTGAGAGCCTTGGCCTATCACCCAGGAGTAGGACTATCTGTAAGTCTTGGAAATGAGATGTAGGTTTCCTGGCTTTTGTTTCACTTATTTCTATAGATTGAAATGCTGCTACCAGCAAGACAAAGGCACACTGAGAATTTCTCTCCCTCTAGTTTTTGCCAAACTGTAAATATATTCATACGCATTTTTTCATTGTAAGTGTGCAAGCACATTTATGTGTGTCTGTGTTATAAGTGTGTGCACGAGCATGAGTGTGCATGCATGTGTTGTATACCTCCATTTTCTCTTAATTCAGGCAAACATTTGTACCCAGAGCTGGCCTTGTGGCCAAGAGGTACAGTAACAGTGACAGTCACCATGGTAGGCAAAATGGTTGCACAGTTGCTCAACTCCAAGTCCTGTATGGAACATCTCAGAGGCATTGTCTGTTGTTACCCATTGTAGGCCAAGCATGGGCATTATATCTACTTCACAGCTGAAAGAATTGAGGCTGGGTCAGGAGAGTTAAATGATTCATCCAGTCACAAAACCAGGTGGGTGACAGTTAGAAATTAAAGGCAGGCTTGTGGCGTTCCAGAGAAGGATTAGGCCATGGCTAGGGGAAATAATCAATCCACACAGACCCACATGGTGATGGCAGATCAATAGCTGAGAAAGGGCACTGCAGAGCTGGCATTGGGGCCAGGGCTGGCATGAGCGAGGCTGTGGATGACAGCAGCTGTCTTCTATAGCTGGCAAAGCCTGTCTGGGAGAAAAGGCAGAGAGCAAAAAGGACATGTGCCTGAGGTCCAGAGGGCCCCAGGTGCAGGTCTGCAAAGCCTTGGCAGGGGTTAGAAGAACAGCTGCCTGCAAATGGACTCACTCTGTGCCTGGGATTGACACTGCCTGAGCTGTGCGCCCCTCCCTCATACAGCCTTACTGATCCCCATCACTGAAGCCGCAAGCATCTCCTCTGGCCCAGAGTCTGGCATACACAGAACTATTACAAGTTAGCACCTGAATGTAAATCAGGCCACCTCGATGCCACTTCTGCAGGTGCCTCTGCTGTGACTTCTCCTTCCCCATTGAAAGAGAGGGGGAAGGCATAGCCCAGAAGCCACAGGAGGAAGAGTTACAGACTGTCAGCTTGTCCTGCTCCCGGCCAAAGGGGCTGTCACTTCATCTCAGAGAACATGGGGGAAGGTATAGAATCTCTCCCCCTCCTAAGAAACCATATTCCAGCAGACGTTGTCCTAAGGCAGAACTGCTTCTGCAGAAACAAGGCGGGTTGGGGATGGCACACACTGGGAAGGGGGATATGCAGGAAGAGCTGAGGAGGCATAAGCCATGACAAAAAGGAACTCTAGCCTGGGGCTGGTGGTAGATGTCGTCAGTCTGTTCTGTGTGGTTGAGGTTTCTGGTGCCTGTGGCCACAGGAAGAAAGCCTAGTGACAGTCCAGGGAATGTCATCATGAGCACATTTCTCCCCTCACACATGAACCTCAACCAAGTGTGGCCGGAATGGTGTCTTGCCCAAGCTGAGACACTTCACTATGTAGTGCCCAGGGGAACCACTGAATTCCCCTTCTCTCTAGACTCAGTGAGGGAAAGAGAGGCAGAGCCTAGGAGGGCAGTGAGGCCTGGGTGTCTTCTACAAACAAGAGCCAGGGGGCAGCTTTCCCAAGCTCCAAGGGAGGGTGAGAAGAGGTCTGAGAGAACCTGGTAAGGAAGGTCAGATATGGTGGACTCTAGGAAAATGTGGACCCTGGTGACAGAACGGGTTCAGCCACACTGGAGACTGGTGGCTGGGCAGAAATCCTACTTTCAACACACGAGGGCAACTAAGCTCATACCCATATTACCCATGAAGCTGGTGTGCCTTGAGCACTGTTCTCTCCACACAAAGTTTGCAACTCATGAACATATCACAGACCCCTAGGAGTCCAGGTCAAGAAATCTGAAGATGTCTTCTCTGCCACTAGAAAGTCTTCTGCGGCTCCCCAGATGCCCCCTCCACCCTCCCTGAGCTCTCCCTTCACCCCCTCCATCATGCTGTTTTCCCTGGTTCTTGTGCTCTTTTAGTCTCTGTGTGCCAGACAAGAGCTCTTCGGGGGCAGCAAGTCATCACTCGCTCTGCTCAGAAAGCACATCATGGGCTGGCTAAACAGGTGAATGAAGGAATGGATGACATCAGCCCATCCCCTCCCTTGTCTACCTGTGCATGCCAGCTCCAAAGCCCAAGTACAGAGGCAACTCCTTTCTTTGGAGGACAGGGGAACAGGAATGGAGTGAGAAGACATTTCCTATTCTGGGCTTTTGGGGTCTGGCCCTGAGCTAGCCTCCCCTTCTCCCGGGAATGTGTGTGTGTGTGTGTGTGGGGGGGGTGCTTCTTAAGCACTTACTTAGCAAAACATTTAAAATGTTATTGATTTCTCTCCTCAAGAGGGGAAGTGAGGCAGTGATAGGCTTGACAAGCAGTTAGCAACAATGAGTTACATCAACCCCAACCAGAAGACACAATTTCCCTTTCAGATTACCAGCCCTCAGCCCTGGAGAGTGGGTGGCAGCTCACTAATGGGGGCAGCAGCTAGAACCAACCAGCAGGCGCTCAGGCTCACATACTAGCAATTAGAGACTTAAACTCTCTTTTCCAGAAGACCATAAATCCGATTTCCAAAGGTATTATGGCTTGTAGAACATCTTCCTCCTGTGTGGGGAAAGGGACAGGAGCCCACATCTTCAGGAGCCAGGCTTAGGAGTAGCCCACATCAGTAACCACTCACAATGGTTCCTGAGTACCTTCTAACTGTTGTGCATGGGATGAGACACCAGAAACAAAGGGGCAGATATAAGCATGGTAGCCGCTGTGTGCAGAACACATGTAATCACACACTAGGTGAATGAGGACCAGCCCAGAGCCCACCTTCACGGCAGCCAGCCGCTCTCTGCTTCTCACGTCTTTACAGCCCCAGCACACAGCACAGCAGCTGTCCTATATCAGGTGTGCAGTGAACATTCTTTGCATTAATGTTTTAGGATTCTGGCAGTCACTTCCTAATGCCTCAGTGCTTAAGTATAAGAAAGTGTGTAATGTCCCATCAGCCTGTCCCATAAAACAGACGAGTGTGAGATCAGCACACACTCTGCCTGGATATCAACTGCAAATGTGTTTTCCCCTACAGTAGGCTGTGATCTCTTCTCAAAACATGTTTCTGGATATAAATGTGCATTAGAAATGACAGACAGAAAACTGAAGCCTCAGAAGCTCCAATACCTGAGGTCTGGAGTAAGGCAAGGTGAGCAGGGACAAGCAACCCAGAGGTGTGCCTCACATTCCTCTAAGTCAGTGCTTCCATTTGCATATTTTAATGATCGTATAAGTGGAGGCTGGTGGAAAAAGGACATCCCAGACTGGAAGATGCCTTTGGGAAACAAAAGAAAAGCATACTTTTCTATTTCAATGACTCATACCTTGCAATGAGCCATCTCTCTTGTGGGTGGTTGGTATGAGGGAACATTATACAAAACTTCTCAAGGTGGGGCTGCAGATAAAATCAGCTGCCCTCTCTCCCATCTTGGTGTGGAGAGGTGGTGTATGCCAGTACTGGAGACCTACACTCCATGTCATTGCACTCTGGGATTCATGAAGTTGCCAAGCTACTCAGGCTTGGGGGAAATCATAACCCTGGATCCAGGCTGCCGGTACCTCGCAAGAAAAGAGAGGAAGCGAGGCCAGAAGCAGGCCGGCGTGGGGTGAACATCACAAGAGAGTGAATCTACCCACTCCAGCTCATCCTTCAGGAAGTGTCTGAGGGAATGTCTCACTTGTACAGGTAAACTGCCTGTTCAAACGGGAGGAAAGGGTGGATGCCAGTGTCCAAGGCAGTAGCGAAGGAAGAAGGCGGGCCATCTACCAATACCAGAACTGAGGCCTGGTGTGGGCGGGAGGCAGGGCTTCCTCGTTTATCTGACAGCCTTCCTGTCTTCTCTAGCTCCCCTCAGTCCTCAGATGAATAACTTTGTTTTACCTCATGATTAATAATAGGATGCTGCTTTGCTTTTTGACATATTATCAAAATTTAATAAGTGTGATTTTTTTCATCTCTTAAAGGTACAAGTTCTGTGGGGACAAATGCAGTGTGGCCAGTTCTACATCTTAAATATGCTCTGCATATTTTAGAAATCAAGAGTGACCTTCTGGTTTTGAGTTAATAGAGGGACTGATGACAGATACTGGAAGGCATGTTGACAAACGGACCTTCCTATCCTTAACTACATAAAGGAGGTAGCGGTGGGTATAAGGTTATGCAGCAACATACATTATCACAGTTTTCCTTTGCTGGTTACATTTTGAGGTGTTACTATTAATTTCCCTGTAAACTCATGAAGGCATGAAGTCAAACATGCAGTTTCTTATAGAAGTCACCTACCCAGGAGCCTTCAGAGCTGAACACAGATCTGTCTGAGTCTAGAGTAAAGCTTCTTACGACTCTGCTGTTTTTCCTGTCCTGTTTGTATGTGAGTGTGGAGTATTCACGTGTACATGTGATAGGAGCACATGCATATGTATGCATGTGCAGGCCGGGAGTTAAAATGTCTGCCCTGATCACTCTTTTGCTCTTTGGACTCAGGGTCTCCTCTCACTTGGTCCCAGAGTTCACAGGTTCAGAAAGCCTAGCTTGCCACCATACCTGCCCAGCAGTGATGTGGGTGCTAGGGATCTGAACTCTGTGGTACATCAAGTACATTATCTATTGAGTTATGTTCCCAGCCATGCCATACATTGTTTTTCTGAAACATGGACATTCCACCTATACTGGGAACCGAGAAGGGTGAACACTAGAAATGTGCAAAAAAGAAACATGGTTTCCTGATGGCCTCAATGGTTATATTTTAACCAATGGTCCACTGGATACTTTAACATAGTTTATGGCTTCTCCTCATTATGATTGCAGTCTATTCACTGGCTTTTACAAAAGGCTCAAAATGAAACAAAGACTCTCATAAGACTCGTAGGCTACCACTCTGCTCACCACCAAATGAAGGCAGAGGCTGTAAGAACCAGCTCCTTTAGCCTGTGGTTGGAGCCCACAGGGAGGAATGACCCTAGCACAAGATCCTAAACATGCTTTAGCTTCCTATAAACTCTCAGAACTCTCACTTGCTAGTAGCATCTGCTGGACCACCTCATCAGGAAAAGGATGATGCAACCTAGTTAAAGAGTGAAGCTGAGCGTCCACAAGAGTACAGGTGGCTGCATTCCACTTGGACCAAAGCTTCCCCATCATGCTAACCTTCCTCTAGATAAGCTAAGACCAAATATCCCACAAGCGACCAATTTGTTGTCCCTGTACTTTGAAGAGTAGTAAAAGCAGCTGTAGGCCTGGGCTGCCAAGACTGTCTTCCATGGAGAATTTGCTGAAGGTCAGTGTGAAGCTGCCATGTACAGTCAGATGCTCGCTGGGGTTCTTGTCATTCTCCCCACACACTGCCGACTGCTCTGCCACTGTCCATCAGCTGCCCAATGCCTGTTGGATTGTGATGCCAACAGAGCCTGGGCTTTGAGCCTAGAGCTGAAAGAACCTTCAGTGCTGATTGGCATCCTGCTGACATGGGCCCACCCAGGGATCTACAGAGGGAGGCTGAGCAGCTAACAGCAGGCTCCTAACTTCATGGCATTTGGAGTACTGTTCTAATCTCTCCTGATGCACTCCATCTGCCGCAATCCGCCCTGGTCAGGGGTCCTCACCTTAGTGCCCCATCATGACTGGAAAGCTCATTACAAAGCATGTGCATGCCTTGTAGGGGGAGACAAATGCTGTAGAGGATTTTACAGAAAACCTGGGAATGGGCAGACAAGCAGAAAGAACATTCAGTGAACAGCAATCTCCCAAATGCAGTGGAGCTCAATACCTCTGAGACACTCCTCAGTCCTCGAATTTGAAGACTATATCAGAGAAAACATGTGACCCACAGATGTTCTAACATGGCTAGTGACTTGGGAAAACCTATTTCATGTCTTTGTGAAGTGAGTAATAATTGTGGTCTCATCTTCATTAAACAATAATCTGAGTACTGTCCCAAATATCTGTTCACCTTTTGTTGTTAAAGACCATCCATTGGATTTGGAGAATATCCTCCTGAGCGAGGTCTCACAAACCCAGAAAGATAAGCAGGGGATGTACTCATTCATTAGTGGACTCTAAACAAAAAAGCAAAAAGCAAAGCATGTCCAAGCGGCAAACCACAAACACTGAACAGCTTGGGATCTGAAACACCCTGGACTGACCCCTTGGATCCCATTCCCCCTAGAGGAACACCTGACTCAGTCTCGATGTTGGGGGGAGAAAACTGGATCTTCCAGGAGTGGAGGCTGAACTGAGCAATATTGGGACCTTGGGACCTCCTGCCCATGCTGGGGAGGAGATGGGGAGATGTGGAGAAGAGAGAGTGACCTGATGTGGTGGGAGGGGGAAGGGACCTTGAATAAGGATATACACGGATAGAAAATGTGATGTCTTTATTCATAATAAAAAAGAAAAAAAAGACCATCCATTTTTATATCTCTGGAGATTAATTAGCAGCTCTGGGTTGTGCCTGAGAACAACAGGTGGGAGTTTTATGGGGCATGGTGGCCTTCCAGGTATGGCCATACCTAGATGCCTGCAGATCCATTCTGAGGTCATGGGAGTTCTCCCTCACTGCTCTTACTATAAGTCAACAAGTGGTAAACCAGGGTCTACCACATGCTGGGTCACACTAGATCACCTAAAATATATGCTTTATACAAAAAGGCCATGCCCAAACATTTTCCCTTTTAAATATACACTTACTACAAGTATTATTATATTTAAGAAGAAAAGTTTATATTACCATACGCCTAAGGACAACATAATTATTCTATGAATATGACAGTGAGGCAGCACTGAAAAAATAAATTCATGAGGCCAGAAAAAAAAGACTGACATACTCAGAGAGAGTCAACTATTTTCAATGAATGGTTAGATATACAAATGAAGAATAACCTAGCCAGAGACCTTATACCAAATTTTCTCAAAATGCAACATCCCCTCAATGCAAACTGAAACATTATAAAACATCTAGAAAAAAAATGAGAAAAACCTGTGTGACCTTGAGGTTGGTGATGAATTATTAAATATAAGACATTAGCACAATCGGTGATAGAAAAAATGAGTGAGTTGTACCTTATTAAAAGCAAAAGCTTATGCTCTGTGGGTGATGTTATTAAAAATAAAAACACAAGAAAATATTGCAAATATTGGCAGAAAATATTGATGAAATACATACCTGGTAACAGATTTATATCTAAACACAATTTTCAAATGTAACAACAGGACAAGAAATAGCCTGATAAAATTGTTAAATGACCTGAGTAGATATATCATATGAAAGGTTCATCAATATGGTTTGTTATTAGGAAAATGCCATCACACACACACACACACACACACACACACACACATACACACACACACACACACGTATGCACAGAGTCATCCCCAATCCCTAAAGCCCTGGGGTGAGATATCCTCACATTCCCAGTTGCTTCTCAGCACACAAAGCAACAAAAACTCTATGTTTATGGATATAGGATGAACCAACTGTGGCAGGCTCCTAAGCTAAGTAATACAGCATACAGCCCAACCATGGCATACTGAAGCACTTATCCAACTGATTTATAAACACTAAGGCAACACTAAGAGTCAAATCCCAAGTGTGTATATCAGCTTTGTCAATGTTCACCCAAAAGATGTCTCCAAGATGTCTTTCAATAGGGAGATAAACTACAAAACAATCCCACAATGGTATGATCATGAGTGACAAGCAGGGGTAAACTATCAAACTGCAAAGACACATCAGTGGATGTTAAATGAGATGGCTAAGTGAAGGACGCCATTATAGATGCACTACAGAGAAGGTGTGGGTGCATCACTGGATGTCCTAGGGAAAAAAAAAAAGAGTATAGAAAAGAATGTTCCCAGTGGACTGAAGTGGGAAAGGAATATAAGTTGAAAAGGTGAAATGGAGAAAATGTTTTAAAGAGATGATTCTTTAAACTACTGTAAGGACAGGCACGTGACACTGTGTATTCTTCAAAGCTCATGTAGCTTCATAGTCCAGTGCCTGAACATTGGTGTATTCAAAATTTTAAACATCATTTAGGATGCCAAAGGCTGCTAAGATAAAATGTAGAATGTGACAAAACAATCCTGATGTGTTACAGATGCTGGCCCAAGCAGAATAGCTTTGAAAATAAATAGTGACTTTAAGGCTAAAGACAAAAGGTCTTTACATAAGCACAGAGCTCTGACTGAGGAAAACTCTACCCAGGGAGGGAAGACTTAACACTTCCCTCTCACACACAGTCATACGAGAATAAAAGAATCAAGTAAATGGACAGAGGATAGTGAGAGCCAAGTGCCTCACTATAAAGTGGTATTGGCCGCACAGTATCAGAATTACCATGCAATAATAGGTCAGTGCTGGAGACCTAGTGAAGAGCCAATATTTAGCTTCAAATAGATGTAAATGGATCCATGTTAGAGAATATATGGATATGTGAGATTTATTTCTCTATATACAAATACTCCCTTGACCACATCCCAGGCGTATAAATTGCATAACAATTGCACAGTCAACAGAGCAAAAGCCCTCCTAGCTATTCACTCAACTGACTTCAAAACACATGACATAATGGGACCTTGATGGATTAATATCTATAGATGACTATATGAGGATAGAGGAAAAAAGGGAGTAAGAAAAAGATAGTGATTTGATAGACAGATGGATGAATGGACAGATAGATAGATGGATGGACAGATAGATAGATGGATGGGATGGGTAGACAGAGACTCATCAACATGTCCATGCATTTCCTTGCTTTGCAATGATGCCTGATGTCCAGGTCTTGGATCATAATATCACTCTCTAGTAGAAGGACACAGAATGACGTAACCAAGCGAAGCTGGAGAGATGGCCAGTGGTTAAGAGCACTGGCTGCTTTTGCAGAGGACACAGTTTGCATCTTTCACCCACATGGTGGCTCATAACTTCCTTTAACTCCAGTTCTGGGGGATTTGATGCCCTCTTCTGTCTGTCATAGGCACAGACACGTATGTGTACATATATACATATATGTAAACAAAACATTCATAGCCATAAAAATAAAAATGAACAGACAAACAAATAAATAAACCAAAGGGCCTGACTTTAGAGATGATTTTGGAGCATCCTGCAGTGCCAGCAATTTAAAAAGTGGCAAAAATATGTAAATACATCACAATGAGAGCTATGTCAAAGAACCACAGGGCCAATAAAGAGAACTTGGTTATAATTTGAATAAAATCTCAATATTGGGCCTGAAGTATAGATGTTCATAAATCAATATTTATCTAAATACATGATTACAAATAAATAAGAGACATTATCTATGTAGAAGAATTCCCAAAGATTTCCACAGGCATTCTGCCCCTCAGCGTTCATGAGAGAAGAAGCATCGCCCTTGTCTTCAGTCTAGGCATGTGCAGTAACCAGTTACTTAATTCTTTTAAAAAGTGTAGCACAGAGAGGAAGAAAAATGGGGAAACCCAACACATGTTATCTCCACCAGGTTCCCAGGGGTCACCACATACTGTTTTCCTGTGATGCTAAGGGCATTTTACCATAAGACACAAGCTCCTAAAACAGGGGGGAAACTCTAAAGAAATGAGAGTTAAGATATGCACTATAGGCTGGCAAGATGGCCAGCAGGAAAGACACCTGCTGCTAAACCCAAGGTTTGATCCCCAGGACCCACATAGTAGAAGAAGATAATTAACTCCTTCAAATTTTCCTCTCAACTCTGTGTTCATAAGTGCCATGTACATGTATTTCCTGTCTTACCATACACAAAATAAACAAACCAATAAGAGTAACTTTTTTAAGTATAAAATTCGATTGGCATTATTATTGGTTTGTTAAATGTGGAAATGAATCTCACACATCTAATTAGTTAACAGCAAAGAGAATTGGTACAGATTCTATCTGGAAGCTCTCTGGTATATTCAAGTGCTTCTGAGGAACTCAAACTCCTCTAAAATAAAAGCCTTACATGAAACAAGTTTGAACACAGCTTGGCATTCTTGGAAACTAAGTGCTAAACAAGAAAGGAATGATAAAGGAATGAACAAACCCAGGGCGAGGAAGGACATCTACATACAAATGAGGCACAAGACCTCACCATCAGTTCACGTACAAGTGCTGCACAGGACCTCACCATCAGTTCACATACAAGTGATGCACAGGACCTCACCAGTCAGTTCACGTACAAGTGCTGCACAGGACCTCACCATCAGTTCACATACAAGTGCTGCACAGGACCTCACCATCAGTTCACATACAAGTGATGCACAGGACCTCACCATCAGTTCACATACAAGTGAGCACAGGGACCTCGCCAGTCAGTTCACATACAAGTGATGCACAGGACCTCACCATCAGTTCACATACAAGTGATGCACAGGGACCTCACCAGTCAGTTCACATACAAGTGATGCACAGGACCTCACCATCAGTTCACATTCAAGTGAGCACAGGGACCTCGCCAGTCAGTTTACACAGGAATGGACTGGGCAGTGGCCTTGGGCCTCAAGTCACATCCTTCATGAAAATATCCTATATCATGGTTTCTTTCCAAAGTACATAATTCACTTCATTCTAGAAGTTTGAACCAAAGACATAAGACATATCAAAGAAACAGCCTGTCTGGAGAGTTGAAAAGCACTTACAGTTCTAGATTCAGGGCTCAGAATGATCTAATTTCAAACTCAGCTCTGCCATTTGCAGGATGTGTGACTTGTACAGTTTGAATTTTAAAAGGCTCACTTTCCACTTTCTCATCTTTAAAATAGAGATAATGGTAATTTCCCTACTGGGCACTTGGGATGACTAAGTGGGAAGATAAGGCACCCTGTGTCTAACAATGGTGGTCATAAATAAATGACAGCTATTTCTTAAAACTTTCATTGGACAGAAGGACAAAAATGGCCATTATTTTTAGATGATAGAATTTTCTACATAAAACCCCAAATGATAAACCAAAAAATCATGATGGACTATCTGAAAGAATCTTTTTTTTAACAAACTGGATAACATACTTCCTTTACAAAAAGCAGTTGCCAACATCAGCTCTACTCACAGACTTAGTGAGTGCATATAGCCAGCATGAGGGAAAGCCACAGCCTTTCTGAAAGAGATGTGGGTAAAGACACATGCCACACTTCCAGAAGACACAATGGAGCCCAGTGCTATCTCAGATGACTTCTGAAAAACCCAGCCTAAATCTCAATTTTCAAGTTTTCAGAAGTGATTTTGAATTTTATCTAGGCAAATAAATAGGTAGGAATAACCATGAAAATTTTGAAAGTTTGTAGATGAAAAGATAAATTATGAGTAAAAATAATTCTTAAAAGTGCCAGTTCAAAGCCAACAGAAAGCATCCTATGGATGTATTTCTCATATTATATTCTGAGAAGCATTAGATTGACTCAAGATTTTCCAAGCACAGGTTTCAGTCCCTGAATGGGTCTCAGACATTACTCTGTAACATGAAGCACAAGGGTGTAAAGGGGACAAGTACTCCTTAGAGCAGAGCAGAGGGTCGCAGGATGAAAGCATCTACAGTCTTACCGGAGCTTCCTGTTTCAACAACGCTGGCCCAATGCATTCAACACAAGGAACAGAATGAAAATGCAGGAGAAAAGTGACACTTGGCCTCAGCATTGGGGAGAGAGGGCTAGGTGTCAACCAAAGCCAGAAACTCTGAAAGAGAAGGCTGATAGAACTGATGGATATAAACCTCAGAAAATAACTGAAACCTAGCACTTGGGAGGCTGAGGCAGGAACAGCAAAGGTCTGCAGGCAGTCTGAACTACAAATGGAGACTTTACCTCAAATACAAAACAAAGCACAAGGGAACAGATATACAGTAACAGAGACATTTTAAAACAAGTGTCATGTAGGAAAAAAGTGGAGCATATATGAAGAGTTTATATTTTATTGTGAAGTATTGATAATATTGGTAACACAAGCATAAAATCCTAGGGCAGAAAGAACAGAGAGAGATGCCAGAGATACACCACGAAGACACAACAATGACATGCCAGCAGACACGAGCATGAGACTCTTAATCTTGTGGGTTTGTGCCTCATGTCGGGTACCATTTGTAGTAATAAGTTTCTGGCCTGGCCTTTCCGGCCTAGTCCTGAGGTTCTAACCTGCTGTCCCAAAGAAACACACAGGCACTTATATTAATTTTATGCTGATCAGCCTATGGCTCTGGCATACTGCTAGCTAACTCTTGCTCTTAAACTAACCCATGATTTTTATGTTGTTTAGCCATGCATCTTGGTACCTTTTGTCAGAGACGCATTTCAACTTCTTTCCTCTGTGTCTGCTGGCCTCTCATCATGGTATCTCTCTGGCATCTCTCTCTGCTCTTCCTGTTTCCATAGTTTTCTTAGTCTGGTAGCCCTGCTCACACTTCCTGTCTGCTTTCAGCCAATCAATGTTTTTATTAAACCAGTAGGTGGGACAATTAATTACAATGGAACAGAGCACAATCTCACTACACCCACCACTACAAATACATGTCAAAACTGTAGCATAATTGAAAACAGAAAAATCAAACATTGGAAGAGTGAGAATAGTTGTTTCATAAAATGCACTATTCTGCTTTTCTTGACAATCAGAAGTTATATTTCCAGCTAGCTTCTTTTCCTCAAGCTTAAAACTCTTCATTCCCTAGTATCTGAATGGGATCTTGTGACTAGGCCCAGACTACACTCAGACTGAGTTGGCCTTTGAATATAAGTGGAGTTACATCCAAATTCACAGTTGTACACATAACAGAAGGCAATATGGCTTCTTCTGCTCTTTGATTTCTCCAGTTAGGTGGATTGCAGGTGGAATGGCCTCTATAATAGACCTCGTGGGGTGCTATGGAGTAGACTTTCTAGATAAACAGCAGGATGAAGCCTGAGTCCTGGATGATGGAGGCTGCGCATATGAGTGAGTTCCCATTATAGTACCACTTGACTTGCATCTTGGTTAGATTTATTGTCAACTTGACACAAGCTAGAGTCACCCAAGAAGAAAGATTGTCTCTACCAAACTGACCTGTGGATATATCTGTGGGGTGTTTTGTTGACTGCTCATTGATGTAGAAGGACTTATCCCATTATGGGCTGTAGGTAGAATTTTCCTGTCCCTCCACCACTCTCAAATAATCACTCAGAGGCTTAATATAAGGTATAAATGTTTGGCCAATAGCTCAGGCTTGTTTCTAGTTAACTCTTACACTTAAATTAACCCATATTTCTTAGTTTATGCTTTGCCACATGGCTCGTGGCTTGTTACTTCATTTTCTATACATTTTATTTCCTTGGCAGCTGGCATCTCTCCTGACTCTGCCCTTTCCTATCCCATCATCCTCAGTTTGGCTTTTCTGCCTAACTTTATTCTGTTCAGCTATTGGCCAGTCAGAATATTTATTAAGCCAATCATAATAACATATATTTACACAGTCTATAGAAGAATTACTTCATAGCAGTAAGAAGTACAAAACCTAGATATCCTGTGTTATATCAAAAGGTGACTGAACTCAAGGCTGTGAGAAGACAGTAAGTAGTGTTCCTCTGTGGCCTCTGTTGTAATTTCTAGTTCAAGTTCCTGCTCTGAATTTCCTTAATGATGGACTATTAGCTGTAAAATGTAATAAGCCTTTTTCTCTCAAGTTGCTTTTGGTCATGATTATCACATCCAGACAAAGCAACCAGGACAATTTGGTAACATGCAAATAAAAGAAACTCTTTTTTTTTGTTTAAAGTCCTATTGTTTAAGAACTGAAATCTCAGGCATATAATCTTGGCTAGTTAAGCTACTTTCTTTCTTTACTCACAAAACAGAAAAACAATGTCTGTAGAATCTGTAAAATCTGAAGTACGTGAGGGTCTCTGAATAAACATGTATGGTCTCTCTTCTGGGAAAGAAATTATGCCAGGGTGTAATAGCAGCCTTGGATCGTGTACATTCTCTTATATACAAGATCTCCCTCTAGAAATGAATTTCATGCAAATAATTAAGATGTCTGCACAGCTAATACTTGATGTTCATAAAAGCAAAGTATATAATAGTGAATTAGAAAGAAACTAAATGTTCAATAATACAGAACTAGTTAGAAAAATTACATTACACTTATGTAATCAAGTTCTATGAAGACATTAAAAGCAAAGTTTTAAAAGAATAATTGATGGGATGGGAGTATTATTAAGCACCATTAAGCTAATAGTAAGGATTTTTAAATAGTGTGTAATTACATTCAGTTTGGGAGACTGAGTCATTTTAAAAATTTATTTGTTATCATTTGCAGCATTTTAATAGTGTTCTGTAACAAACATGATTAACACCTCTCTTTAATCTTAAATGCTGCCCATGTCTGCTGTCTTGTGCCACACGCCCTTTCCTCCAGGTGGACAGTTACTCTTCACTCCTGTTCACCCAGAGAAAAGGTCAGTATGCCTGGCTGGTGTGCATCACTCTGCTCCTTTGTCTTTGTAAAGGTGAGGAACAATGGCTTGCACGGCATATCCATGGGTTACCAGCTTTTACTCCAGACCATCCTAAAAGCTCATTCACTGATTTGTCTGTGTCCAGGACCTGCAGAGTACCCCATGCTATTCTGGAAGATGGCACTGCAGCTATCATAGATGTCTTTCATTCTTAAGTGCTAAGATGCCACTATCACTGATGCACTGGGAGCCCCTAGCCTTATGCCAATGCTGTCCACCTCAACAAATATGGTTGTTGGTGGGCATGCTCCATTTCCACTGGAGCTTTCAGTTAGCTGGACATAATGATGGCAACAGTGGCACAGGGTCATATTTAATTATTCTGTGGCATAAGATAAGGGAAATAGAGTAATAGCATGGGTCCAGCTACCCCACAGTGGTGTCGGGGACCAGGTTGTCTGCAAACTGTTTTTCTTCATGTATGGGCTGCCTTTCTGGGGCTTGGCATCTTGGAGTTATAAATGTTTCAGTATTCCATACACACCTTAGGAGTGATGAGGACCCCAAATCCATGCCTAGCAAGACTGTCACCAAGGTAAAAAAAACCTTCTCAGAAATCTCTAAACACTTAAATTTCATGGCCAGCCTCAACTGGCAGAACCTGGGAGAATAAAATATAGCTTAGGAGATTATATAATTTAATAATAATTAATAATTACAATAATAATAAAACTCAGGGTTGAATAGATAATAAATAGGGAGCTGACCATGTCTTTTAGGTCATCAAGGCTGATTTTGGAATTCAAACACCTATAAGACAGTATATTGTCAAAACATACATAAAACAGACCCAAATCAGAGGGCACTTATATCATAAACCACAACAATATCATCACTGGATTCTGATGATGAGAATCAGATGTTTTCATAATTACCTCCCTGAATTCATTCTATTTTTGTACTGCTGTCTTAAGGTAAACCAACTCGTTTTACTAGTGAGTCACAGAGACTCAGAGAGGTTAGGCAACTTGCTTCAAACCACATAGCTATTATCCTAGAGTGTACTGCAATTTCACAACTTCCCGATTCCACAGCCTACACCATCTCTAGCTGATAACATGGCATCTTACCAGGTCCAGCTGTGTGACACTGGGGGGAATCAGAGTCACGTGTTCACTTATGGCTGATACTCAGCAACTGAGGAAAGTAACCTAGACTTGCAATAACAACATGAACCAGAAGGCTAGAACAAACCAAACAGCAGGTAGAGAATAGACAAACACAGAGAGTCCAAAGATGCTACCTTTACCTGAATATCTATGCATCAAAATATTATTCACATTAAATGCATACCAGACACATTATAAGTTAACATTCACATTTGCTTGCACTCATATAAAGAACAGCCCCTGGGGTTGGAATACAAGGATAAGTTAGGCACCAGCTTCAGAGGCAGAGGCTACCAATCTCCATGACAGAACCAACTGTCCATTCGACATCCAGTGTCACGAGGATTGCCTACATCTTAAAGTCAGTTTTCATATTTCCACAACTTGTAATGAAGTAAAAGCAGAGAGGCCACAATGGAAGTAGGTCAAAATTCTAGCAGAGTCTGCAGAAAGCAATAAAAATCCCATAGAGTCCAGGGCTCATAAACCCAGCTCCATAAAGAGATGTTGCTGCTCAGCTCTAGCTAGTGGTAACCAAGGGACATTAGTGAGCACTGTGTGCAGGAGGCATTACTGATTATCCATTGTAGAGAGGCTGGTGATCCCTCTGAGGGGAGAAAGGGTACTGGGTCCCAGCACAGAATGAGCACTGATTAAGTCTGAGTAGCTGCATGATGGATGGATGCATGGAAGGATGAGAACACATTATCCCTACCAGCATACTCAACCACTGACCTCGATTTTGAGAAACAAAAAGAAAAAGTGTTTGGAGTTTTGCCTTCAACTTTACATTTTAAATAGAGCTCAGAGGTCTTTAGAAGTGAGTTATGTGAATTAACAGATCTCTGAGGCTTTAGTTTACTGTATTTTTCCTGAATAGGCAGGTTTCCAACTGGGCACAATGTTAATCAGATTTGAACACAACCATGTAACAACATAGAACTGTATATAATTCTTATGCTAGAAATGCCCAACTCAAATGAGAAAAACCTCTTGCCATCACCAGGTCCTCTCTCCTCTGCCTAGAGATGGGCTATGTTCTCATAAGAGCCCAACAGAGTCCTGATCGCCATGTGTCATTCCAAAGTACACTCTGCTTCTGCTAACAAGGCAAAACCCAAAACAATAATACATGTTTCACCAGATGTCTTGAGCCAGCAGAACACAGGGAGGATGTAGACCTGTCCAGGCCCACTGTGGAAGTACAGAGGCATCTGGTTCCAACCAGAGTAGCCACTAAAACACACAGTGCAGTGGACTGTCAGACCAAGATCAAGCTCAGAGCCATTTGCTCAAGGAATTCAGAAAGTATATTCTTAAAGGATCTCATCTTAGTCTAGAGACCCACTCACCTACAGGAATCTCAGCTGTAGGTGCTTAAAAGAGGATGTAGATATTGTAGCGAGTTTGCTGAAGGCTATTTCAAGGGAGTTAGAGGAGGGAAATGGGGGATGATTTAATCATATTTATCACATATATGTATGAAAATCTCAAAGTTTTATTAAGTAAAAGAAAACAATAGGAGCCTATGTATTTGATTAGTGAACTCTTCCCACAGGTGACTAGAGGTGACCTAGTCTAATCCACTGTGCCAGGCTTATGTACACAGGCAAGAATGGTATGTGGGTAGAGCTGGGGCTATGGATCTAAGTGGAGAGGGCAGACTTGTAGATGTGAACCAGATAGTACATGGCAGTAGAGGGAACCTATAGGAATTACCACTGATATGGAGGCTCAATGTCAGGCCTGTGGAAAGTGCAAATGTGAGATCTTTCCTGGAGGCTGGGGTCCAGATGCAGAGCCTAATAAGAGAGCTGGGGTGGGATGCTAGTTCCCCTATTCTTCCCTGGGGCTCTGAAAACTCTGTATGCCTAGCCTAGGGCGAACACATGCCTGGATTTGAAGAGATACAGGAACATGGATCCAGCCCTATGCAGCATCAGCAAGCCCTTTAAAGGTAACAGTTTCATGACCTCATACAAATGACCTTTTATCTCCCTTTAAACTTAGCTTCAATCAAATTTTAAGACATGTTTGTTGCACTGGCCCTGTGCTCTGGACATGATTGGTGTTCTAATCACACTCTCAGCAATACTAATTCTCTGGGTTTTGACATTCAACTTTGCACAGAGTCATTACTCCCTGTCTGTGTGATCTGTGAGGCTAGAGCTGCACTCATGCCCCATTCCAAGATGGGCCTAGGGGGCTTGGTTGACAGCCACACTTTGTCTCCACATATCATCTGATGGTGAGAGGCTTTAGGAGACTCAATGAGACAGATCACAGGTGGGCTATGAGGCACTAACAAACACTTGGTGCTCTTTGCACTAGGGAGGACAAGAAACAGGCTCCCAGCTGCCCAGGCTGATGTTCCACAGAACTAGATGCTCTTTGTATGATCTTCCACAAGGTAAGAGGTGGTCAGCAATGAAGAAATGACTCTTCTTCATTGTGTTTGTGATTGCTTTATGGGCATCTGGGAAGCAGGGTTTCCACCTTCTGCAGATCCCCATGGTCCTGGCTACTCTTGCTCATACAACTCCCTGACCTGTTCTGAAGCAGCTTCTCCCTCTAGGTCTTTCTAGGTCTTTAAATCACAAGATTAATAAGTAGAACATCCATCCACCTTTTCTTGTTGTAAGAATCTCTTTAAACAGAAGGACCACTGAGAGTTGCTACCCATGGGGACTAGAAAAAACACATCATCCCACTTAAGATGTAGTCTGTGGTATTGATTTTGCCTGTATTTCCAATAGATCTAACTATCTCTCACTGTATATTTAGGAAAATTGTGAGTCTTAGCTTTATCTGGTCATAGTATATATTCTTTAAGGGGAACAACCAAAGTGACATCTCTACCCCTTTCACATCCAATCAAAGTGGCATTCCTGCCCACTTTATGTCAGACTGCCACATTGGGCTTTATAACAGAGAATCATTATGATTATGACTGTGCTTGTACTGTTGACAAGATGTAGGCAGAGAAGAGTAAATGGTGATGTCATATTGATGTTGACTACACAAAGGCAGAGGATGCTAACACAATACTGATGGCGATGCTAGTATACAGGTAAAGGACAATGACATCATACTGATGATGACACTCAAGCAGAGGACAGTGATATCATATTAATGACAATGATAATATACAGGTAACAGACAATGACATCATTCTGGTAATTGACATTCAGGCAGATGATGTTGTTGTCATAGTGATGATGATAGTGTGGGATGAGGAGGCTGATATCATGCCAGGGTTGGTGATTGAGGAGCTGTCATATTTTGTGACATTTATAGGTAAAACAGAGCTCACATAATCTGACTTGCTAGAAGTGGGGTTTGCACGGTCCTTCGTTACCCACCCTATCAAAGACTCAAAGTCCTACTCATGGAACCCAGGAAACAGGCAGTATTTTGCCAAGCAGCCCTGAACGGTGCAGCTGCCACTTGCTTTCCTATGACTCTAATTTCAATTTATTTCATATTATGCAGTGCTATCTTTTTCACAGCAGCAGATAGCAGAGCCATGGGAGAACAGTTGACTTCAGGACAGATTACAAATGAATTTTTATCTTCAGGGAGCTAGGTCGGAAACTTGAGACTATCAGAAAGGCACAATGTGGTGGAGACAATGAGCTCAGGCCACTGTTTTGATAAACTTCAGAGAGCTATGCACACATGCTGAAAGGCAGAGGAGAAAATGAGTGAGGATAGTCTGTCTCTCACCTTGAAAAAATCCCATCAGTGAGAAATGTAATAGAGAAAGGGGTCATATTCTCTCAGTACCAAAATCTCAATAAAATGTGTTTAATAAGCATAGATGTGCATGTTGTTCACATATGTAGGGGTACATTGCATGCATGTTGAGGGCATGCTTGTGTGAAGGCATACATGGGCATGTGCATGCATGTGAGTGGACATGCATGGGCATGGGTATTATGCATGTAAATGAGAATGTGGGGGCAAGCATATGAATAGGCATGTGTAGGAGTATGCATGTGTGGGGGCATGCATGTGTTTGGGCATGCATTTTGCAATATGTAGACCTTTTTCACTTTTCAAAGGAAGTTTAGCACTTATAGACATTTGAATTAGGTTAAGAACACAGTCTAATGGAAGGGTGAAAACGTTAGCTCCAGAAAAAACTTAACCCTTGGCATTATTATCTATTATCTATTATCTATTCAAATCTTAAATTTCCTAATCAGCAATAGAAGTAACACCATTCATTGGATGAATTGAGCAGATAAACATGGTTCACATGATGAGCACCTAACACAGTCTATCTTGTGCTACAATAAAGTATCTGTTAAGAATCATTTGAAACATTGGAATTAGTCATACAAAAACACACACATATACACAGATATACACACACATTCAGACACATACACACATATACACATATGCATACAGGCCTATACATACACACATATACACATACATACATACAGCAGATAATTTTAAACAGAAGAAGCGGGTTCATCCAACATTTGACAGTTATTGAGACTCTGGACAACATGCCTTTGTGGAATTTCCATTTTGGTTAGGCAAGGCTATGGACAGGGCAGGTAGTGAATGAAGTCCATTAGAGGGTGATAAATGCTTGTAGTGGGATTATGTTATGTTTCCTGTCATTTTAAATATTTGTCTCACCCAAGGGTTTAATAAAAGCTGATTGGCCAAAAGGCAGGAAGTGTGGGCAAGGCTACCAGGCTAAGAAAACTCTGAGTACAGGAAGAACAGAGACAAATGCCTGAGAGCCGCCAGAGAGAGCTGCTACAGACACGACAAGGAGACAGCAGCAGACACAGAGGAAAGAAGCTGAAAGGCTTCTCTGAGAAAAGGTGCTGAACAAGATGGGTTGAGTTCAGGTGAAGGAGCTAGCAAGCTATATGTCTGGGCCCTTGGTCAATCAGCGTAAATAATATAAGCCTGTATGTGATTATTTGAGGCTAAGAGGGGCTGAGAGTGAGACCAAACCTCTGGGCTAGACTGGAAAGTCCAGCCCAGAAACCTTTCACAACAAATGCTATGGAGGAAAATAAAGTAGAGAAGGAACAAACTGGACTCAAGAAAGTTTGCTAAGAAACTGGCATCTCTTAAAGGTGGAAAAAGATAGAGAGCTGTCTGAGAAAACAAGGTTGAGGATATAGTAATGTGAAGTGCACACCTGGGGGGCCTAACAGAGGCTGTGAACTTGCAGCTGAGTGGGCAAGGGGCCCAGGAGCAGGTGATGGAGACATAAGTCAGTTCGTGTGAGGCTTTGCACATCATCATCAAAATGCCTTTAATTTTTCAGTTCATCTGACAAGGTGGAAAATCAGTTGTTGGCATGCCCTGGCTAGCATAACCCCTCACATGTTATAGGTCACCAGGATACTATGTTTAGAGATGACATAGGGCCCAGGACACCAATTTGAAGTAATTAAAATAAAACCCTCTATCAGACTCATTCACAGTAGTGGTGGTGGGAAGTGGTACATTTGAAAATGTACATGAAGTTGCCCCAATTTGATTTGCTAGTGAGTTTTATGTGACATGAAGAAGAAGAGAGGGGATCTTATTGTCTGCAATGAAAAAGCAGAGCTAATGAGTTAAGGTGGCATATCCTACAGAGCATGCCATGCTTGCTGTGACGGTGGAAACCCACATGCAGACGTTGAGTAACAGTGAGTATATAGTCTGTTGTCCCAAGTAATAGCATGGCAGGGTGGCTGGGATCCACTGGTTGGAACATAGAGAGAAACACATGTACACACACACATGTGGAAAAAAATCTGTGATTATATAAGAAACATTCATGATACATAAAAGTCAGGATACAAAAATACCCCAATTTGACTGAAATTTAAAAAACAGAGTGTGGATGGACAATGGTGGTACGTATCTTTAATCCCAGCACTTGGGAGGCAGAGGCAGGCGGATTGCTGAGTTTGAGGCCAGCCTGGTCTACAGAGCTAGTTGCAGGACAGCCAGGGCTACACAGAGAAACCCTGTTAGCAAAAACAAAAACAACAAAAAATAGAGTGTGTGTGTGTGTGCGTGCGTGCGTGCGTGCACACACATGTGTATACACATGAGTGTGGCATTTTCTGAAAGCAGATTAGATATGAAAGTAATGAATGTGTTCTTCATAGCATTTAGATTTTACATAAGATTGTGTGTTATTGCAGAATTCTTTTTAAAATATTTATTTTGTTTTTAGTTATGTATGGAGTGCATGCACTTGAGTATGGGTTCCTATGAAGGCCAGAAGGGGGCGCTGGAGTTTCAGGCAGTGTGAGCCACTCAGCATGGGTGCTGGAAACAATAACCAGGCCCTTTGGAAGAGAAGGAAGACCCTGTAAGCCAGGACATCTCTCCAGTCTGGATGTGCAGTCTGTAAAGAACTTAGGAGCACAGTTTGAGCAAATTATCAAAGTCCTTAATTTCTAGATTATGCTTCTGTCCTATCCTCTGAACTCCAGTCATGCCTCAGTTTACCCTTTTTCTCTTTTCACTCCCAGTTCTCTCTAATCAATTAATATCAAATGGTTGTTGGGGGACCAGGAAAATCTCTGATCTCTCTTCACAGAATTGGTTCTACAAAACAGAAGCAGAGACCAAAGCCAAGTTGAGAGCATTTACTTCGGAGTCCTGATTAGGAAATTTAAATTCTTTAGGCAGTTGCCAATTTAATTCTCAAGGTTTTTTCTTTTTTCTTTTTTTTAAAAAATCTTGACATTTTGAATAACTGGTCCCTAAAACTTAAATGCTCCCTCGAACATTTAATTTCTGACTATAGTGTGGAGCAGAATAATAAGCAATGTGAACTGAATGGATAGAGAAAAGTTGTTGTAAACTGCTTTTAAATCAGGGAACTTCACCCTGATATAGCACATGCATTAAGGACAGCATTCTCTTCAGGATGCAATCTCCAGCTTCTAGCTCTCCTAATGCTGTGACCATTTACTACAGTTCATGTTGTGATGATTCCAACCATAAAATTACTGTCATTGTTATTTCATAACTGTAATTTGCTGCTATTATGAATCATAATTTAAATATGTGATTTTTGATGGTGACCCCTGTGAAAAGGTCTTTTGTGACCCATAGGTTGAGAACCACTGTTTTAGGAGCCTGGGCAGCAGGATTTTCTTTAAGGAGTTTTCCATTGAGACATTACAGCTAGAAGGAATCTTACTCTGTCTCCTGTGCACTGTCTCCTGTTCCCATTTAAACACATTTTCCCAGATCCACTTGTGATAAGTAATAGAATTAGACGGCCCTCTGTCAACCCAAGACATTCTTCCCTCCACAGAATCTATCTCTCAGGTGGAAAATCCATTTGAGAAGAGAAAAGCACTGTAGACAATTTTTCTACTGTTCGAAATAGTTTGGCCAGAGGGAAGTTGTTACCTCTCCCTTAGCAAGCATTACTGCCAAAAGCTGAGGCTCTCCTGCCTCCCTGAGCCCAGTATGCCTCGGTCTTGCTCCCTTCCCCAGGATGTCAGGCCCACAGTGAGTACCTGTTATTTGTCTTCCAAACACCTAAGCTGAGCCTACAGAAGGAGGTGAACTTGCTCTTAGAGAGCAGCCCTGTTCTCTCCATGCCTCCTCTAGGAAGGGCAGAGGCGGATATTGTCATAAGAGCCATTCAAACCCTGCCAGCTGGAAGCGTACAGCTGTGCTGTCTGCCTTGTGATTGACACTGTAAATTCAGTGAGTGATTTCAGACCCCAGGAAACTCTCACTACTCAGAACCTTGCCTTCTCCAGGCTGAGAGCTGACTGTGACCCAAGGTTGGAAACAGTGACCTGGAGTCCAGTGACCTACTTGTCTCAGGGTTTTCCTCGGGTATATGGGAACTGGATAAAGGGGACTAGGAAGGTAGCTCACTGGGTAAAGCTTGCTGCCCTTGAGTTTAGACCCCAATATCCACATGAAAGTGAGGTACTGCATTTAACATCTGCAACCCCAACATTGGAAAGTTAGGTAGAGACAAGTGGATCCTCAGGGCTTCCTGGCCAGACAATGAAGCCAACTCAGTGAGCTTCATAGTCAATGAGAGATGCTAATTAAGGGGGAGACTGGATGTTGACCTTTGGCTTTCATGTGCATCTACATTCAAGTGCACGTGCACTCATGTGCTCACACACTCACATATGTTCATAATTACATGCATAGATCACTGGCCATCACGTTTCTACAACTATAGTTTCCTGTAGATGTAGAGGTGGAGACAGAGGCTTGTATATGTGGCCTCTTCTTCACAAAACATGATCACTGCAGATATAGGTATGATAGTAATAACTGAGACCCTTCCTGACCTGAGACCCTACAGTTATGCAAAGTCCTCCTCCATCCAAGGAAGCATCAAGCCTGTGAGGATGTAGGATGCCCATGGTAAGGCTGCCAATCTCAGAGAGGGAGGTCTGGCTCTAGTGGACAGTGATGTTGAGGCAGGCTGGGAGAGCTGAGTTAGAAGGAAAGGAAGACCCACCGGCTAACCTGAAGAGGTACCTTAGACACTTCAACTTTCTTTTATATTTTGTCTCTGCTGTAAAGAAACATGTACCGTGTACTGAGGACTGCCCTTATACCTTTACTGAGGACTGAAGAAATGGCAACTGCAATGTCCTGCCACTAAGAAGTGACAGTCTGAAAATCAGCTTCCTGGCTGCCCTTATTAGTCTTGGCAAATACCAAACACTAAACTTAGGCTTAAAAAAACTTCCAGAACCTTCCCCCTCATTTTATCTATATGTTTGAGAGCTAACTCTAGGCCTCCATGTACCAATCAGCCAACTCTAGGCCTCCATGTACCAATCAGCCAACTCTAGGCCTCCATGTACCAATCAGGAACTTTACTATACCTCCTGCCTCTCAACTCTCTCTTTCAGATGTTTTTCTTTCCTTTGGTTTCTGTTGCTCTTCTGTTGAACAATCATTAGTTTATAATTCTGAGGCTGGCCTGGCTTTATGAAATCAGAGAGAAACTATGGTCATAAGGTGATTGGAAAATGTAATATGAAGCATTCAGAGCTATTAGAAGACGGTTTTATCCCCCACCAGCTCTTCAGGGGTCACATCAAAGGAAAGATATCAGATTAAAAAAAAAAAAAAAAAGCAAAAACTCAGCCACTTGGTTCTGACTTTAAAAACAAAAAGAAAAGTCTGAAGGAGATATAAGAAACTTGCAATTAACATGTTAGATACATCCTATCTCAAAAACACCAAACGCAGGAGAAGATGGGCTCTTACATTAGGAGGGGATAAGTGACATGTCCTCCTGTTCGCCTACAGCTGCCCCAAGCAGTGGGACACAGGGAAGAAAATCAGCAAGCATTACCTGAGTACCCAAGATGGATGCTGTTCACCCCGCTCCCACCCTGTGCCCTTCACCCAATGCCCCAGACCCCATGACCCCCATCCCCTGATCCCCACCTCATACCTCAGATCCAGTTCTTGCCCTGGAATGGGAAGAGGAAATCCTGAAAACCAAGATAGTAGGAGAGCCCTAACCCAGACAATATGGTTGGTTGACAATATAAAAACCACATTGAGGCAAAAAATATGCAAATGTTCTCTGCATTGAATAGAAAAGGCTGAGAGAACATTCACTGAGAGACTGAGGTTCCAGTCTTTATCTTGGCCCTCTGGATGCCAGAACTTGACTGAAGGACTGCCTCCTCTTCTCAGTACCCTTGACTAGGGCAGTGGAACCAGTAAAAACAGACACACCTCAAAGAGGAGAGAAGATTCCATATGACATTAATCAATATGGTGCATAGGGGTCATGGAAGCAACCTCAGATAGCTCTTGGACCTGGTAGGAATAAACATTATCACCAACTGAAGATATCGAGAACTCCATATGGTTGGGTTAATGCTGAAGAATGGCATGCTATATCAGAACTGCCTCCCACAGTACTGCAGCTCATAAGCCCCATTCCTATGCTTACTTCCTACAGTTTAGAGACAAGGCTGAGTTAACAGAATATACCTGACAGTGATCCCAGTATGTTCTCAGGAGACGTGGAGGCTCAAAACAGAAGTAGTGCTGAAATAGACCATTAGCAATGCTCCTTAATAGCCTGGCCATATCTGGGACACTCTAGTACTTGTGAGACCCTAAAGTGTGATTTCTGGAAGAATCAATAGTGCTACTGCCCCAGGCCAGAGCCACAAAGTGTTTTAAAGGCAGACTTCCTGTTGATGCCATGCCCACTTCCGACCATGCCTACTGTCTATGGCTTCAGACTGGTGCCTGACCAATAACAGGAGGCTCAGGCTCAGCCTTCCTCCTCTGTCCTTCCCTTCACTGCGGCTCAGATATCACCTGGGAACACTCCGACCACAACCTCAGCCCAGGTTTTGTCGCCTGTTACAAGTCACTCTGAGAGCTTCATGGAAAAACCCATTATCACTCCAGGGAAAAGGTCAGCCTCCCGTTGATCAAATTTGTTCAGGTCAAGCACTATTAATGTAAATGTAATGTGATGACCCTAAGGAACTGTCAAAGCTCTTGTCACCATACATGTTGCTATCTGTCAAGGAAACACCAATTAAATCCCTACTAAGACATTGAACATTCTGTCTTAGAAGGGTTTGCTCTCCTCCATTAGGACAATGTTGAATGCAGAATAAAACACACCATACAGCCTTTAGTCTTGCTGCTGCTTCAGTTTGTACTTAAATGAAAATTCCTACTTTAACTCAGAGCTTAGAAATGGGATTGTTAGCACAGAAGGTCAGTCTCAGAATCCCAGAGAAGGAGCTTGCCCCAAGGGTGAGCTACCAACAGAGAAACATGTGGGGCTTCCAAGGTGACATTTCTTAGACAATTTCCAGATAGCCCAGGGGACTGAATAAATATTTTTTAGAAGCCATTTCAGCCCATGAGCAAAGTTCTGAAGAAAAAACAGGCATGCCATCTGAAAGGCATTGATAGAGCTTGGAATACTGTTGATATTGTTTTTGTAATGTTCTGTTTGCTGTGTGTGCCAAGATGAACTTCCTGCTTTGCTGAACTGTCAGCAGCAACAAGCTTTCACAAATGTCTTGAAACCTCTGTAAACAACAATCACATTCTCACCGACCTTTCAGAATAGAGGCCTGGCATTTTATCCCCAAGAACTTTATGTTTAATGGTAATGCACTTGGATAGGCTCATGAAGAATTTGTTTTACTTTTTACGAGTGAATATCTGCCTAAGTTGATTGCATTGTCAAAGCTATACCTGGAGAGTCATGCTTAAGAAAGCCTCTTGTCATCAGAGGTAAAATAACAGTATATGTTTTCTTCATTTCTTCAATGAAAAGGTCTCTCAGAAAATGGGGCTGTGTTACTTCAATATGAGGACTGTGGAAAACTTAGCACATCTGATGGGCCTTGAGAAACAATGTTTTCACCTCACCTATGGATATCAGATGCAACAGAGGACTCCCTCAGAACAAAGGAGCAAAGAGGAGAAAAAATAAACAGAAAATCTAGAATAGCATGGAATGCTGAATAGCGTAGAATCTAAAATAGTGAGGGCTATTACAACTTCCTAATAAGACTCAGAGAGTTTTAGGTAGAATTTTCTGAATTATGTAGTTAATGAAAAAGAATTCCAAGGTAGAGAGACAGATGGGACTTAGTTTGTTGGTATGTTCTCCAGATCTTTAAATACCACTACAAGCCACAAAAAACCCCAGAGCAGACATCGTTTCCACTATATGACCAGCATGTAATATCCAATAAGTGATGCTCCATCAGTTAGGGCAAACAGAAGGGAGACTGCCCCATTGTGTGCTATGTCTGACTTCAGGCACCAGTTGTGAATGCTTTTGGATGAAATAACCTGCCTAGAATCTTAGGACCTGATCTACATCAAAGGAAGAAACAATAGAGCTACACCACCCTAGAGACAACCCTTCACTTTGAGCACCCTCTATCCCACATGAGAAAACCCTAACCATCCGGTGTGGGCCTCACTCACGAAGCCACTCATGCTACTACCAGTGCATACTTTTGCTTTCTCACATACTCTCACTTCCTAAATTAACTTTTATTGCTGGACTTTTGTGCACATCCTCTAAGCTCTTTGATTGATGAGATCAAGGACCTGAATTAAAAAGGTCTGACTTCCCAACTAACCTCTTTAATACCTACAATTTAACATCATGGCCTTGGGTTTTCTCACCAAAATACAATGACATATTATACATTATATCTAAGTTTTCTTAATGCAATTATGTAAATAAATTAGCCTCAAATGCAGTGGGATTGGCTAGTGGGAAAAGAATAGTAATCCTTATTGATTACTTATAATTCCAATGTTTCCTGATCTATATTACTCTTCTGAGATAACCCTCCCATAGAACCTGTAATGTTTCTGAAGCAGAACTGCCCAGACTAGGATTTGAAGTCTTTATCTACTTGTCCTAGCAGAGACCAAATGGAAAATAAAAATTACATTGTTTCTCATCTTGTTCCTGTCCTTAATCATAAGAAGCTCCTAGCTTTGGAAGATGTGTCCACATATACATGCACACACTGGTATATGTGCACAAGCAGTGCTTTCTATGAACCAGTTAGTCATAGAAGAATTACCAGTGTCGCTGAAGGAAAATTCAAACTTAGATTTCAGAAAGGGACAATGGCCTATGGGTCATATTATTTCTCCATTAGAAAACATCCCAAGAAGCACTAGTGCCCCAGCCCTCTCAACCCTGGACCAGGAATAGTGGTCCCCAGGGAGCTGTTCTTTTTCATCTGTCCCTTGGTTTTACTAGGCTCCAATGTATTGATGAAGAAATGCTTAGGGTAGAAATCTCTCTTCTTCAGTCGTATTTCAGCAGTTTCTGTGATGTTTAGATTTATTTGAGAAGTTCAAAGGATTCTAGAGTTTGCAATTGGAGAAAGATAAACCCAAGGGGAGGCCATGGTCTTAAATGCTGAAAATTTGCCCCTCCCAAGCCAGAGCTAAACTACCGTCTAAAAGAAGCCAGCGCGCACCTTGGTCTAACATTGTTTTAAAAGCCTCTCTGCTTTTCTTTTTCTCTTTAATGGTAGGCACTGGAGAGCTTACTTACCAAGTCAGATCATTTTTCCTTCATGGGCCTGAACAGCTCTGTCCTGGCAACTGAGGCAGGTGTGGCTACATGAGCCTGCCCTGACCCCTGACCCCTTGTCCACTCACCACTCTTTTCTGCCTTGGGCTTCGGTGGCTCAGGCTCAGGCAGACATGGACAGGGCCCATCGCAGAGGGAGCTGAGGCTTTTGCCGGTAGAACAAGCATGGAATTCCAACTTGCACTGCAAGAGAGACAGGACAGACCGTCAGAACACAGGAACTCCTGCTCAGCCTTCCAGAAAGCAGCTGGGATCCTGGCTTTCAGGGAACAAAGATGGACAATGAAGCTTCCTATCCTGTCTGGCTTTCAAAACACTAACTTGGGATAGGATAGACCTTTCATGTTTTTCAGAATGTTCCAGATGACTTCCAAAACACAGTAGAAGCACTGGGAAGCTAATTTTAATTAACAGTAGGCTCAACTGTCATCATTTATAAAATATGATTATCTGAAATTTAATGCATGTGGGCTTCTGTATGACCCGTGAGGCCCTCCCACATCAGCTCTGAGGGATTTCTAACAAACCCTCCCACACAGAGGAAGTGCTTGAGAACGTTCTTAGTAACAGCTCTCTCATTACTGTGACAGATGCTGGTCATAAATGACTTAAAGAAAGAAAGATTTGTTTTGCTCATGGCTTCAGCCCATCATGGTGGGAGGCTATGGAGGAAATGCTGGCATCATGGTGGACAGGAAGCAGAGCAGGAAAGAGGAGAGCCGGAACAGGACACAGACACAAACTGCAAGGCTATTTCCCAACCGGCTCATTTTGTCCAAATAGCATCCATTTCTTAAGGTTTCTAGCCTCTCCAAAAATAGCATCATCAGCTGGAGAGCAAATGTTTAACACCTGAGCCTATCAGAGACATTTCATATTCAAATCATAGCAAAGCACAGCCACCTTCTTTCCAAGTCTGAATGGTACATCTCAGGTCTCTGCTCCTTCCTCTCGAAGCAATGCCTGATGAAAGTTTGCATTTCCCCTGTCCGGAACTGAAGTCTACATTGGTCTTCCATGAGTTGGAGCCCTCCTATACTTTGTAGGAGCCCTAACTAGCTTGGGATACAATGGAAATGTCTGCCTAATTCTAGGATTCAATGTTAGAAGTCCATGAGCTACGACCTCCTGTCATCTTTTATCAACAACAGTGGTAGCTTTGGGGTCCCTTTCTCCTAAGTCTTTACACTTCAGTCTCAACAGACTCAAAACACAAGTAGGAGAGAGAGAAGGTATTTATAGGCATCCTAGACCACATTCTTATGACTTGTATATTATGAAAAAAGAAATTGAGAATCTTCAAGGTTAAACAACTCATAAAAGACCTCAGCACTCAACCAAATGCATGTCTGACTTCAGAGCCAAGCCCTGGAGGGTCCTGAGATAGTTTCTGTCACGTGGCTGGAGGTTCAGAGCACTGAAACTGTATCTGGTGTGGTTGATTCTGCACCTTTGCCTTCGGCCCAGATGCACTATCTGAGTTTCCTCCCTTTCTGCCTGTCAATCTCTCAGGATCAAGGCTTGCATATAATCAGTCTCCTGCAAAGGCCCAGGGCCTGAGAACCTGGTGGAGGTTCAAAGAAAAGAGAGAGGTGGAACTTAAACACTCACTCAGCAGGCATCTCTCATCGGATGCCGTGGGGAATCGTTTAAGAGAAAGAAAAGAGCAGATGCAGTCCTTGCCCTTAGAAAACACGAACATCCTGTAAGAAGCCACCAGCATTTGCAAAGCAACTTGATAGAGTATAGGTGGACACAGGCTCACTGTGAGAGAATGAGATGCTCAGTCCTCAGACTAACTACAAACCCAGGAAGAGTGCTTTACAGTCGGCTCTAAAGGATCTGAAATTACTGGGTATAACTCCAGCTGTCCAAAGGACAATGGCAGAGCAAGCATATATGGAGCAAGCTCCATCTCAATGCAAAGTTTCCTTCTGTACATGATCCTGAAATGCCTAGCATGTGACCAGTGTGGTCACAGGGCAGGATGAAATTAAGCCAGGCCCAAGCATTCTAATATCACTTTCTCTGACTTTGGAGTCAATGAGAAAGTATTTATCTAAAGCCTCGTGGTCAGGACTATATGGTGAGTAGATACATGAGTGTATATAGACAGAGAAGAAGTCCCCTGGGCAGGGGATGTACCTGCAGGCAGCAGGAAGAACAGAAGGAAAGTCAGAAGTTACCTGTCAATCAATGTTCTCTTCAAACAGCACTGAGCCCTAGTTTGATTTCTGTTGCTGTGATAAACACTGATAACAGGCAACCTGGGGAGGAAAGGGTTACTTGGGATTCAGGTTAGAGTCCATCATGATTGGGAAGCCAGGCAGGAACCTGGACGTAGGAACTGGCTCAGAGACCACAGAAGAATGCTGCTTATTGCCTTGCGCCCATGGCTGGCTTGGTTTTCTTTTTATGCAATACAGGATCACCTGACCAGGGGCTGTACCACTCAGAGTGGGCTGGACACTCCTACATCAAACATTAATCAAAGGTGCTATACAAACTTGCCCACAGGCCAATCTGATTGGAGAAATCCCTCACTTGAGGTTCTCTCTTCTCAGGTGAGCCTAACTTTGTCAAGCTGACCAAAACCAAGCCACATGCACAGCTGCGTGCAGCTGGAACAGAGACCACCATGGCCAGGTGACTTCCTTTTCCTCTGTCTCTTCCTCTTCCTCCAGCTCCTCAACTTCCTCTGGGTTGGCTCTCTATTATGACCCTTGGTTTCAGTGTGGAGGTTTACAAACTAGTTTTTAAACAGACCAAAATTTTATTTAGGAAAAAAAATATTCTTTTATGTATAAATTTATTTTTATAAAGTTTAATTTTGCCTGAATTTATCATAAGGCCTTTCATACTAGTTTTGTAAATTTCTGCATATGTCTGTTATAGTCTCAAATATTTTCCCTCACCAAACTCCACCCTTCTTGAAGGAGGAATCCATACATAATTCATGCCCATGGCTCTTTGTTTTTAATGTATGGCTGCCTTCCCTGCCCCATGGTCTCAGCACTGCCACATGACCCATGACTAACTATGGAGCAGCAGCAGTCGTGAAGGAGCAGGTTCTGGAAGACACTTCTAGAACCTCTGGGTCCCCAGTTCATCAACACTTCTTACCAAGCTTTGCCAATGCCACATGCCTCAGAAGAGCTGTTTCCTCTGCCGGGAACTCAGAAGGCAGACAAGCCAAACTGAAGCCTACCCATAATTGTTGTAAGTCACTGTGTGTGGGGAGACTGGCTTCCTTCTAGACCACAGAGCCACATTTCCTGTCTTATTTCTGACACACAGTGAGCCTGGCACATAGTAGGTATTCAAGAAATAGAACAATAATCAAAAGGCAGGAAGAGGTTAGTAATGTGCAGTCTGCAAACCTGGAACCCTTGTTCTGTCCCGAAATGTTCCAGCCTACCAACACAATGAAATTAGCACACTGGTCTTCCATCTTAGTATTTATTCCATCCTACATTCTGAGATCTGTCTGTCTCACACTCAGCATGTGTCTCTCAGCCTCATGCTTGTTCTAGGCTACTGACAGAGTCAGCCTGTTCTGCCTCCTCCTAGCAGCTAGACACCTGTGTCCTGTATAGCCCTGCTTGACCAGGAGCCCTGGGCAAGACCTCTTGTAACAAGCCTGCTTGGCTGGGTAGCACCATCCCCTCTCATGTTCTCCTGGCAACCATTTGCCGAGATTTCCAACCTCTCTATGGTCCAGACAGGAGCCACTGAGAAAGCAGTATTCACCTGCACCAGTCAAATCCAAGGTTCCAGGGCACTTCATCTTCTAGGACAATACTTGACACACAAGTGAAGCTCACAAGGCTGTATTTCCAGAGATGTAGAGATGGCTTAATAGGTAAGAACCCTGGCTGCTCTTCTAGAGGACCTGGGTTTGATTCCCAGCACCCACATGGTAGTTCACAACCTTCTGTCACTCTAGTTCCCTGGAATTAAATGCCTTCTTTTGGCTTCCATGGGTAAGGTAGTCTCGTGTACATACACATACATGTAAGTAAAACAATTCATGTAGGCAAAATACACATATAAAATAAAAATAAATTTAAGAAATTTTAAATGGCTGTAATCCCAGCATTTTATTTGAATTAAAAAAAATCTGTTCGAATTTAGAAATTCAAAATAGGCTATAGATGCATAGGGATAGACAGACAGATGAAGCTTCACAACATGGGTGGTGTGTGCTTCACATTTTAATTCAACTGTCTTTTTTAACCTTGCTCCTGGATGTAACAACTTGTATAAATGATACACATATTAGACATCATACATTTTATAATGCAACTGCCCTGAGGGGTAACCAAGCCAGAAATACACTGTCCCATTGAAAAGCTGCTCACCGTGAGAAACCCTGCACCACGTGGCAGAGGCTGTCCTGGGAGCTCTGAATTAAGTCCTGGACAGCACCTAGGCAGAGGTGTTCCCAGGGCCTGAGGCTGGAGACTAGGGTGTCTCATAAATGCTCCCTTCTGGAGCTCGTCTCTAGTCTGTCTCCCAGTAAATAAGTAAGCAAGCCTCCCAGACACAATGCCACCCTCCTCCTGCCCCAGGCTGCTGCCAGGCCAGAGGCAATATGGAGGCTAAAGATGATCTCCATGCCACCTGACTAGGGGACCCTGGTGACTTGAGAAAGACTTCCTGCTAAGAGAGCTCTACAATGCCAATGGGGCCTCAGCCCCAGGTGGGTGTGTATTTCTCTCTCCCAAGTGTTAGGTTACAGGCCCCCAAGTGGAGCTGGCTGACTTCTCAGAACTGGCTGGACAGAGCAAACACATATACTAGTTTAGGAATAATCACAAGGTAGGTATGATGCTGTGCCCTTAGCTCAGGTCTGCTAAGAAAATAGGAGCCAAGAGGAAAGAGGTTGCTGCATGCCTCTGCATCACCCCCCTCCCCCTAGAAACAGGTACATAGCCCGAGATGCTTCCTCCATGGAACAGATGCAGCCTCGATTTATCCAGCTCCCAACTTAGCTGTAACAACAAGACATACATAACAGCATAGGTTTCCTCTTTGGGAAAGAGGTGGTAGAGATCAGAGCCCAAGGGAAGGAAGGGGTCTGCAAGGGAGATGTGGGGAAGGAAGACAGGGGGTACTCCCATCATCACTGGGTACCAGAAGTTCCCTCCAGACTTTAGGACAAAATGACAGGGTCTAAGACTCTTTTCTATAGTATAAGCAAAGCAAGCACTAAAAACTGAAATGACTAGGGACATGGATTGCTGTGCCATGAGAAACTGATCAAGCAGCCTCTATACCTGCCCTGCAGGAAGGGAGTACCTGGGCAGTCAGAACACAGTTAAAAAACAGACCAAATGGGAAAATGTGACTTTCTTGGGGGCTAGTAAGAGTATAGTATAACTTGTCTGTCACTTTAGAAAAAGCAATTGGTTTTGAATGTAAAACAGAAGAAATGGGTGTAAGCAAATCCTCAGCTGAAGAGCCTCTCCACTCCTTACAGCTCACAAGAGCCAAAGCTGGAGGCATACCTGGAGTCCTCCATGAGAGGGGCTGAAAGACAAGCACTGGGATCAAAGGTGAGTGGGTGCTGCCTGTGGGAGGACCATTCGTAGAGGAATCTAGTGGGAGGCGGTACAGAGGCTACAGCCACCCCTTCCCCCTTGGCTCTCACTTTCCTAGGCCTGAGCTAAGGGCCCAGCATCCCTGCCGTGTGATTATTCCTAAACCAGGACATGTGTTTGCCCTGCCCACTCCAGAAAAAGATATAGCATACCCTCTGTAGCTGTCTGCAGTGAGCCCTAGTTACCCTCTGGAAGCCAAACACTTCCCACTAGGGCCCAAGTCCATCCCACATGCAAGCTGTGTCCACATGAATCTCAGATCTGGCTTTTTAAACAAACAAACAAAAACAAACAAACAAACAAAAAACAGTGAGGGCTTCACAGAAGCAGGCTGTAGTAGACTTGAAGCCAGTGTTAATGATGTCTTTATGAGGAAGGAATAGGTGGACATTGATGTACCCTGGGAGGGATGAAAAGATGGGGCACAGGAGAAGGTTTTCTCCAAGCCAAGGAACTCCTCAGACCCCTGGAGGCACCATAGACCAAGAGAACAAGAAGCCCCTCTGCTCAGAACGAGCCAGCCACTGTTACTTGTTTGATCTCAAGCATCCAGCCTCCAGGGCTAGGAGAGGCGCTCAGTCATTCACACTACTCAATCTCTAGTTCTTGCCCACAGCCAGCTAACTGATACACTTCCCATCTAATGTTTTAAGAACCAGACTCCAGGACAAGGGGATGCTCTAGTTTGGGATTAAAAACATAAATCTTTGTGCCAAGGTGTCACAGGTCTATTGAAAAGAAACAAAACAAAACAAAAAACCTAGAACAGCAGTCTTAGGGTATAAGGAAATTGGATCTGAAGAAGTCAGCCATATTGTGTCACTTGTGACTCATGTCCAGTGGTGGCGGGTGGACATATGAAAATTTCTAGTCTTATATTGATGTTATAATTAGCTCTAACTCTACAAAGTTGAGAATGTAGAAAATCAGGTAAGGTCATTTAAGCATGGACGAGCTGCTGTTTTCACAGAAATAAATATAAACACAACTCCCTGGAGCTTCTAGGCCCTGGACCAGCTGGAGCATAAGTGCCTTCCCAACCATCTAAAGAACAGATGAAGAAAGCACTGTACTACTGTATAAAGGTGTTGAAAACATTGACCTACTTAAGAATAAGTGTGCCAGCAGATTTCCCAGCCAATCCTTGCTTCCATTTTGTATAATACACACCAACACGTCAGCGTGAGTGAACATTTCCTGCAAATGGCCAGTAAATCTTTCTCTCCTATGATTTGTAAAGCAAAGCTAATAACTTCTCTCTGGTTCATTGCTCACGCAGGTCTCCACACTCTTCACTGGGCCTCACATGCTTGGGGTATTATTTTTAACATTTTATTTAAATTGCTTTCTCCACTGTATTTCATCAACCTATCATCTATTTTTAAACCAGACTGTTGACGGTTCACAGTTGACAATTTCGTTCACAGTTGATGAATTCTGATTTGTCTTCATTTGCCCCAAATCATGTCCCAGTAGAGGGAGGGAATTAATCCCCAGGCTTTGCTGGCTTTAATAATCGGGCAGGAAGTGAGTAAGTGGCTGCTGCCCGCTAAAGGCAGATGGTCCTTCAGCTCTCCCTCCAGCCCTGGCAGCCCCAGAGCTGCTTCTAAGTGGAGTCAGATCTCTCTACCTCAGGGCCTTTGCACTTTTCTTTGTCTGTAGCTCTCTCCACTCACTCACTTTATGCGTTTCTTCACTCAGTTCCTGATCATCCACACAACATTCCAGACCTCCCCCCCTACTCACACACACACACACACACACACACACACACACACACACAGGATTCTCTGCCTTTCCCTGCCATATAAACACACAGGGACAGTCCTTTGTCCTACTGACTTAGAGCTTAGAACAGATGTCCCATTAGTGATTTTTGACTGCAAGAAAAGGAAAGCACACCCACATGCATGTTTGGGAAGGTTGTGAATGAATCTCTTGTTTTTCTACCTGACCTTCATCCACAGAGCTCTCCAGCCACTCCAACCTGAGCAGTGACAGGGGGCTGACTATCTTTCCATCAGCCAGGGTCAGTCTCAATCAAATTGATAGTTGACCTGTTTGTGGCCCAGGTATGGGTCTTGTATGTATAATCACTTCTGCCCACGTGTCTCTCGTGTAAGATTTAAGAATTTTGAAAGGATGCAGAACTTGAAACCAAGCTGCTAAGAAAGAGCCCTTCTTCACAAAACAATGTCTGCCAAGGCTAATAGGAAGATATAATTAGAAAGTTGCCATTTTTACAATGTAAACAGTTTGTGGAAAAAATAAATGGGGAGTAGGACATGCACAAGGTGGCTGGTCTCTGAGTGTACCCCATAGAATGTTTAGTTACAACAGAGAAGAGAAGCTACATGTCCAATAAAGTATGTGATGTCACCTCTTAATAGAGGGATCAGGATGCCAAGTCAGTACCACAATGGAACAGCCTGGCACACACCTGCTGATGTGCCACCAAAGGAAAATTCCAGTGGCTCCATTAAATGCTGCAGTCCAGTGGGGCTGTTGAGATGGCCTAGGGGTTAAGAGCACTTGTTGCTCTAGCAAAGGACCCAAGTTTAATTCCCAACACCCACATGGCCGCTCCCAACCATTTGTAATTCCAATTTCAGGGGATCTGACTGGCACCACCTGTACACACATGGTACACACATACATGTACGCAAAATACACTCATACACATAAATAAATCTGAAGTTATCTAAATACTGTAGTCACAGTTGCTAAACTTGAACAAATGAAAATAAACATGATAGTGCCTTTTCAACACTTCGGTAACAATGGTTACACAAAACCATAAAGACACTTTGTGGGGAAGCATCATGATTTTAATGTGAATTACATCATTAGGTGATGCACTGAAATTATTTTCCCATGAGTACAATAGTAAATGCTTTCTAAGGCAGTTACATAGAAGAACACCCCTTTCTTTAACAGGGTTACTCATCAGAATATCTGTAATCTGCTTCCAAATGCTTCAAGGGAACAGAAACAGGTATATATGGAACACATAAAAGCGAGAATGTTAACAGCTTTTGTATTTTGGTGACAGTAGATAGAGATCACCTCATTTGTCTTATTTATATTTTGGGAAGGAATTTTGACTTGCTTTGCCTAGGAGTTCCTGGGGACCCTTCCAAGCACAGTCTACTGACCAACAAGCACAATGCTTGCCTTTGTTCCCCAGTAGAGGGCAGGCTTTTGATGAGCAGTGACAGGATCCTGCTGGCTGAGGCTTCAAGGATCTGACTAACACTTAGGAAAGAACAGGCCTTCGACAAGTTGTTAAAGAGGCAGGACTGAGACTTTCCTGAGACATAAAATCTTTAATGGGCAGAAGCAAGTAGGACTCCTTCGAAGACTAATGCGTGTGCCTGCTCTTGCATAATTTAGACCTTTCAGGGATACACTTTCCCATAACAAATCGGGAAACTGAGGCTAGAAGACAGTGTGTAGCTGCTCTCTTCAGAAAAGTCCTTAACTCTTGTGTATCCTGTCAATGGGGGGCAAAATCTTTCAATAAGAGAGGGGCAAACCTCAGCCAATT